>JAUZSV010401847.1:0-11090 GCA_034780495.1 Parotocinclus cesarpintoi | reverse complement strand
ATTCATGCCCTTTAACTAAAGCCAGACTTTTAAAATTATTTGTTCCTCGGATGTCCCTAATTAAGAATCTACTGAGGAGGGAGGAAAAAAAATATATAAATCTTTATTTTTCAGAACTTTTCAATTTCTCGAGGACTATGTGGAATCAATACAAGGAAGAAATAAAAATACATTTTCATTTAAAAATAACATTTATTTAACCCACAATTAAATTAAAGTGAATCTGGAAAATAATTGAATGAACAGAAGAAAACCATTGGCTCTCCACCGGAGGGCGTAAAAAGCTAAAAAAAATAAAAAAAAATTTTTTTTTATTTCAACCATTGGTGCTGCAGCAGATCCGAGAAATACCAAAAAAATTCTAATATGATCGTCGGCAGATCCGCGAAACAAGCAATAAAAAAAGTCTGGCCTTAGTCCTCTTTACTCTTTACAGATCAGGTGGATCATCAGCACTGCAATGACATTGATGTGGTGATGGCATGTTAGTGTGTACTTTGTAGATATAAAGTCAGAGACATTAGCTCTTGTTGTACAGTTTGTGTTAGTCATCCTGTAATCCTTCATCTATGCTCACAGGATGCTGTCTAGAAGATGCTGGTGGCTGGATATTTTCGTTGGTTGACTATTTTCTGTTAGTCCTGCGGGTGTTTAAATATTCCAGTAGTACTGATACACTCATAGCACCACAACACACAGCAGCAACACACCAGTGTCACTCCAGTGCTAATAATGATCCACGACTTAAACAGTACCTGATCTGTGCTGGACTTCTGGGGGTCCTGGCCATTAGAGAACATAGCAAAGGGGACTAAAGTATGCCGAGAAACAAATGGACCACAATCTGTAACTATAGAACTACTAAGTGCGACTATATGGTAAGTAGAACTGATCAAATGTACATTGAGTGTAGAAACAAGGAGGTGAACATGGAGTAAATACATTGTTTTCTCCTCTCTATTATACGTTATGCATCTCTCATGTCCCGCTTATCTTTCACTTATAATCCAGTGCACTAGTCCCTCTCTCCGTTCATGTAACGTGGGAGCATGTAATAACCTAGATCACTGGTTTTCAACCACTTTGATTGTATGGACTTCAACAGCAGCTAGACCAGCAGGCTACATATATGCATTGATGTTTAGAATGAATAAGTACAGACATTTAGGCTACAGGTTGATAAACACCAATCTAATCAGTTAGAACAAATCACACAGCTCTTCCATCTATTGGCTCATTTTTCCTTGTTTGAGTTTTCCTTGTTTCCTTGAAGTATGGATCCCTTGACAGTATGGATCTCTTAAAACATGGCATTTGTTAGGTTATGCATAATTTTTAAGGACATTTCAATATCCTGGGTATCAGCAGTGTTCTCATTGAGGCGCCCTGCAATTTGCATTTTCTGAGAGAAGTTCCGCATGGCTCTGCATTAGTTCTTTGTTTTGCAGCATCTTTCACATAGCAGATCTCACACCATTTTTATGTAAATCTTTTTTATTTCAGAGTTGAATAGACAGTTGAGCATTTTTACAGAGGAGGAATTTCCCAGTGCTGTCTGCTTTGGTAAGAACCTTTACTGAAATCTTATGCTCTGCATGTAAATTTACACCACTCACCCAAAACCTTAAAACCAACTGGTCCATAATGATGTTTAAGTAGGTGTTATGTGTTAAATGAATGTCCACGTGAATGGCCGGACCTATGACTTCACAAAAGAACATTCTTGAACATTCAGAACGTCACACTTCCTCCACTGTCTTTTATTCTTTCCACAGTGCATCCTGGTGCCATCATATCACCAGGTAACATTCCACCTATAAACAACTGTAGATTACTTTTACTTATCAGACCAGATGACCCTCTTGCATTGCTCCAAGTTTCAGTTCTGACACTTGCAGGCCAGATAGCCTGTCACTAGGCAGCTGCGTACTCGGCAGGAGGCACTGCACTGCATTTTGACACATTCCTTCCACTACCTGCATTAAACATTTCTGTGACTTTTACCACAATAGCTTTTCTGTCCAGTCATACCAGGCAAGATAGGTTGGTTTGTGGTTTGTCGCTTCTCAGAAACCTTTCGGTTACTCACCAGCACTGACCTGGTGTTTAGCTATTATCTTTAACATAATGCAAGAGTCTCCATAGTAAATGTAGTTTGCAAGTCATGGGTGAAGTTACTCATATGAGGCCAGTTTCTAAAACCAAAACAGTTGATTGAATTCTATTATTTTGGACCTAGATATTCCACAATTAAATAATTGGGTGTTCTGATTTCACAGTTTGTATAATGATAGGCACTCACGATACACAGACATATGTGCACAACGACTAAAAATTTAATGTTCATTTAATTTGCCCCTTAATATTTTGGCTGATTGATGTACAGGGGTTAGACAATGAAATTGAAACACGTCATTTTACTGTGGGAGGTTTGTGATGTATCAAGAGCCATGGTATCCAGGGTAATATCAGCATACCACCAAGAAGAACGAACCACATCCAACAGGGTTAACTGTGGACGCAAGAGGAAGCTGTCTGAAAGGGATGTTCAGGTGCTAACCCGGATTGTATCCAAAAAACATAAAACCACAACTGAACAAATCACGGCAGAATTAAATGTGCACCTCAACTCTCTTGTTTCCACCAGAACTGTCCATCTGGATCCACAGGGTCAATATACTCGGCCGGGCTGCTATAGCCAAACCTTTGTCTAAAACCAGGTGTTTCAGTTTCCAACCCCTGTATATTGAATATATCAGATCTTCAGTGTTGTGCTTTGTCATTGTGTATAGATGAGGAGAATACCGCCAGAACTACAAATGCTTATCAAACCAAAGATTTGAGACCTTTCTCTCGGAAAGCTGGAACTATCACGATAGCCAATCACAGACCAGATCTTTCCAAGGATCAGCAGCCAGTGTTGGGACTACAAATCGTGAGGCCAGCACCAGGGTGAGTAACTGATTAAGCTACAAAACTTGGGGTGAACTGACTTGTGACATTTTAGTATCAGTTAGTTTGAGACCTTTCTTAAAGTTTGTAATGCTCCTTTAAGCAATCCAAACAGTTCTGTGCTTGAACTGTCCATGAAATTCATGTTTTGGGAATATACAACATCTGCACTTGCAACATCTGAACTGTAATGTATACTTAACACTTCCGGTAATCAGTTTCCTTTACACACTTCCTGTGGTGGCACGTTGGCTCGGTGGATAGCACTGCCGTCTCACAGCAAGAAGGTCCTGGGTTTAATCCCTTGGTGGAGCGGCCTGGGTTTCTGTTCTGTGTGGAGTCTGCATGTCCTCCCAGTGTCTGTGTGGGTTTACTCTGGGTACTCTGGTTTCCTCCCATAGTCCAAAGACATGCGTATTAGGTTAATTGATTACTCTGAAGTGACATTGACTTGAGTGTCTATATGTAACACAAACATATATATTTATATGATATAACCTTGTGTATGCTGCTGAAATGCTACGTAAACTAAATAAATAAATAAACTTCCTTACCCACTTACTAATGGCATGGTGTATTTTGTGTTGTGATCTGATCTGCTTTGACTAAGTGACATGTTGAATGAAATAAAAATAAAGTTTAATAGGATGTTCTTGATGAAAGGGAATATAACTGCAAATTATGAATTGCTTTCACAATTATATTGCGTTTTACATGATATACACTGCTTATAATAATTGTGGGATATTTCAAAATGAAATATTGTGAGCAATATTGTATATTTTTGTGAGCTGCGTAATTATGTACGTGCATACCGTGCACTAATCCTACTGTTTATGTGACCTATTGTAATGTTTTGTCTGCATGTAAAGTGGCTTTTATTGGGAAGCTTACTTTTTATTTCATTTGATATTTTAAACTTTATGTAGAAAGCATGTGCAGTGTGCAGGATCAGATTAGTCTGTGTGCTGAGCACAGGTATGCCAAAAACAATGGTGAGAAATAAATCAAACTCATTATCACCGTGAGTGGTTTTCTTTCATTATAATGGCAACAGATTTGTCTTCCTTGCTGTGTTAGTGCTGCTTGTGCTACTGTAACACAATGCTTATTTATAGAAAAACATATTCAAAGACTAAATATTTTACTTCTGACACAAATGGCTAACATGCCATCCGCATGTGTCATTATGTAGCTTAACACAGAGTCAAATTATTAAAACAAAACACAAAACGAAATTGTTTAAAGCGGCGAAACTGAAACCTTTAGTGCCAGCTCACTGGAATAAATGGCAGAATATGAAAATGTAAGCAACACTGTATTCATTTATTTATTTTAAATAAGGGCTCATGTTAGCAGACCGCCTGCTTTGATATAGTTATGAATAGCTGTTTTGTATAGGTCTGTCACAATTATTACATAACCGAATAATTGGCATTATTTAGGGCATCACAATTAATTTAAATGAAAAGTTATCTAGGACTGCTCTTTTCACGTGTCATGCTTGACTTTTTTTTTGTTTTGTTTTTTTGTAGGCATTTGTGTGAGTTTTGGGGTGTATACACATGCAGTGCATAAATGACAGTAACCAGTATTGGAGGGATAATCAGTTATATAAAATTAATTGTGTATTTACTTTTTATTTTATGTAATTTATCGGATGTACCAATTAATGCAATACTTAAATATTTTTTTTCTCAATGTGTTTATATTTATTTATTTATTTATTTTAGTAAACATATGTTGGTATGAACTAATACAAATAGATAAGATGCTATGGATTACCATTTATTCTCATAAGATGTGACATTTTATGTACGTGATTGCTATTTCCCTGATCACTAAATGTTTTATACAGGTACTCCCTGATTTACAATGGAGAGACTATCCGAAAAATTCTACTAAAGCTGCATTTTAGAGTTTAATTATATAAAAACACTGTATGTATCCTAGCATAGCTCAACATAAAGATTCATTAAACACTTACATTAAACTACAGTCGGGGAAATCATTAACATAAAAATGGCTTAATTTGTGTGCAAGATTTTTACACAAAAATAGATCAAGGATAAAAGGATACAATTCTAGTATATACAATTTACAGATTAATGCACTCTAATGGTCTTCTGCCTCTTGTTTCCTGTATGGACTATAGTTTTACTTTACATAGAAGTACCTAACTTATTTTGCTGCACCTACTAATTTAGCTGGCTTGCTTGAAGGTGGTTCGCCCAATTTGGAGAGACTGTGCTACTGTAAACCTTCTTACTGCTTAGTTATTGCAAGGTTTACAGTATTTGTTTATGTTTCATGCAAAAACAAGAATAACTGATTTAAACACATTTAATAAACATTAAACCTTTGTTGCATGGCTGTTACAAATCATTACTTCTTATAATTTGTTATAAGTGGTTGTGCACTGTATAATTTTAGTTACTGCTAATGTTTTCTTCTTCCCAGACCTAAGAGCGTTGCTTCTCTACTGCCATGTAACGCTAAAGGTCATGATGTCTTCAAATTCAATACTTTTGAGTTGGCTAAATCAGACATGGGTGTTGCTGAGGATGTATTTACCAGTACAGTCTCTCAAACTACTGAGACATCTGTCTTAGTCACAGAGTCTCCACTGGCTAATATCAAATGCACCACATTAAAGGAATCAAGAGCACAGCCATGTGAAGAGGAGATTTCAGATAAAGACAGGAATCTTAAACAAACATATACCAAACAAGATATAAAACAGCAAGACATAAATCTTGTGACAGAATGGATAAATAACCCAGGGAAGACTAAGAAGGATCAGGGGTAAGTGTTGCATGTTATTGCAGTTTTTTCAGCATATACACTGTTTCACACTGAGCAGCCATAAGAACTACACCATAGGGACTGTAATAGCTTAGTGATATAGGTACTGGGCTGTGGCCCAAAAGGTCAAGGGTTCAAATCCCATCTCTGACAAGCTGCTACTGTTGGATCCTTGAGCAAGGGTTACTTGGATTGCAAGATAGTATCAGTTGTAAGTCAATCTGGATAAGGGAGTCTGCTAAATGACTAATATTAAAATCAGTGATAGGTTGAAGTGAGTAACATTGACATTGTGATACTCTGGGCTGGGTAGTGTTCTGCTGGCAAACGTTAGGTCTTTGCATGCTCTTTATTTTAGTGTCTTTGATGTACTCCATGTACCTAAACATTTTTGGATACAAGATACACAACTTGATGGGAACACTATTCCCTAATGGCAGTGTCCATTTTGCAAATAAGAATAATTGCAAAATAGCTAATAAACATGACAAATAGGTTGTATTGACTTTTCCCAATTTCCTAATCCAGTCGTTATACCATCCCTACAGCCCGCACCAACCCTGAAAACATTACTTTATATTTATACAGTGAAATAACAAAGACTCAATTAAATCAACATATTTATAAACTAAGTATACATACAAACTAGAACAGCAGCTTTAACTGTGAAAATGGAAAACACACAAAAACAGAAATTAAGCCAACTGACTTTTAATGGACAGCAAGACTGCAGAGCTTGTACTCTGGCACTGTGGACTTCAAATAGTTCTTATTAAAAGTTTTTTCATCACCAGCATCCCATTCACAGGCAGCATGCAAAATACACGTAAAGCACTGCACACTTGTTAGAAATGGCTTTGCAGCTGCATTTGACAGATTGTATTGAGGAGACCAAGGTGAAACAACTTAGGATCAATCTTTGAAATACTTCATAACCCGTAGTTGACACATATAAATTGTTTTAACAGCTGGAAGTTTTTGCACAGTTGTTATACACTGGTGTAGAACGTCGGAGACAAATTACTTCTTCAGGCCAGTAGCTAAAATTACAGCAGCAGCTTCATGAGCAAAAAACTATGTCATACTTTATTATTATGAATTTGCCAAACTGCTCAAAAGTAAAAAAATAATTTGAATAATGTACCTAAATAAAATGTATAATAAACATACCTATTTTTTTTTAATCCTAGCTAATAACCAGCAAGACAAGGTGTGAAGAATTGATTTTTCTTTATAAATCACTCATATCGGATCAGTATTCAACCAATATCCATAGTTCAGGTATCAGAATCGTTTTGGAAGAGTGGGTTTGGTGCTTTAGGTAGTGTTTGTGTGCGTTATTTCTGTCATGGCTTGGCAATGAATCGTGCATATGTCGCCACTTCACATGATGCATTTTATATCCATTGGTTTTATCCATTGGAAGATATTTTTTGCTCATTGCAGATAAGCCAACAAGGGATGCAAAATGGAACATATGATACATTTTGCTATGAATTACTATTAAGTCCATCTTCACCATTTATTATGACATTTTATGTTACTGCATAACAGTTATAGTTACCATTTTGTTTAATTAAATAAACTGCAGGTGCCACAGAAATAAACAAACAGCACACAATATAAATGCTTTCTATATGTTTAGTTTAGAATACAAGGAGAATATAGAGAAATGTATAGTTTGTCTGTTACAATTTCCTAACTTACATATCTCACCATATATAGGGTGACCAGATTTGGGTTTCTGAAAAGGAGGGCTCCTCTTCAGCCCTGAAAAAAAGCCTCCTCTTAAGTACACTTTCATTTCGGCATTGCCGTAGAACCGGAGGACACACATGTGCTTTCACTTGTAAACACTCTGAGGTAGACTGGAAAGCCCACTTTTTTTAGGTCTGAAAAGTAGGACATGTCCGGGAAAAAGAGTACGTCTGGTCACCCTACCATATGGCACCTTGGCATGGAGGTCCCACCTCAAAACTTACATCACTTAAAGTAGCTGCTGCTACACAATATTAGGAAATTGTTGTAGATGTTATGGCTGATTGGTGTGTAATTATAATTGTGTATATCTGAAGTTAATCAGTTATAGCATGCATACATTGTTATCTGTGTAGATATGCACAGTTGCTGATTGTACTCAGATTCATCTAACATCCATGTCTTTAACTTGAGTTCTGGTCTACCTGTCCCCCAGAGCCAAAAGCATGGCTACATCTGTGCCCTTATGCCCAAGAACATGCAGTTCCCTGGGGACGCCTTCCACATCAGCACTTGATAAGGTTCAGAATCAAGGAGAAATCTTACCCATCAGCTTATCCAATAGGAATAACCAAGAGGTCAATAGCCTCCGTATGAATGACCAGAGATCAAATTACAAGGATGCTGAAAATTGCTGTATGGATATGTCAAGTTGTCATGATGACATTCACAATTCACAATTTGCACAACTGCGTAAAGAAAAAACAATACCATCTGATACTGAGTCAAATGTGGCAAGCCTTCCTCCATCCTGTGAAAAAACAGTAACTGCAGTGGCAACTCAGGAAAAAGAATATGAAGATGCACGTAATACTAAACGTATAACTAAGCCTCATTCTGGCAGTCCAAGCTCTGCAGCTGAAAGTATTGCTGACCTCACTTTATCTCAGAGGTCAAGCTTTGAGACTTACCAGAATTACAAAATGCCATGTATGGTCAACATACTTCCATCCTGTCCAAAAGCTGCACTCTTACCTGGCTTGCCATCATTATATTTATCCGATAAACCTATCAAATGGCAATCACCTGACTGGTCAGTGGATATAATTCCATATCAAGAGAAACCAGCCATATGTATACAATATATGGGAATACAGTATCAGGATATGAAAATGGTTCAAGAAATGATTCCAATGAGGGCAACTTGTTCAAGATCTGTCAGTATTCCATGCTTTCCATCTGTGCCGTTTTATACCAAGGACATACCAAACATGGCTAATTTATTTCCAACTTGTCCCAAAGCCTCAAGAGTTTATGGTTCACCTTCAAAACTGCCAGTGATTATGTCAAGACCTGAATCCTGGCCCAATAAAAACATAATGTTATGGGAAGTGAAGCAGAATGAAAGTATGCTGCTGATGCAGTACACATTTACAGACAATTCAGATATGTCTAATCTAATGATGCATATAAGACCATCGTGCTCAACAAACTCTAGAGTCCCTGGATTTCCATCAGCCCCAAGGATCAAGCCACAAGTGCATCCAAGAATCACAAATATGTTACCAGCTTGCCCTACATCTTCCAGAATTGCGGGGATACCTCTAAAAGTGTTTCTTGATATACAGCAAGATGTCCCACACTGGCCTTCTGTCAAGACACCAATACATGCATTGCCAAATAAGGTGGGTCAGATAAAGTTTATTGGTGACCCCGGAAGTCCATACATTGATAGCAGAGTAGTGAGAAATATGATGTTATTAACACCATCGTGCCCAAGATCTGCCCTTTCTCAAGGTTTTCCATCTGCACCATACAACAAAGTGCCTGATATGGCCAATCTTCTTCCGACTTGTCCCACAATGTCAAGGATTTTCGGCTTGCCATCAAGACTCTCGGTTTGTGAGCTAGAATATAAATATAATCATGTGGATAGTGTAATTTTGCTGAAAAAACAACTAAGGAAAAGCGAGTCTCGCATTGTTCTTGCATCTGTGAGTAATCCGGAAACAGCCAAATACATGATGCTTATGAGACCCTCTTCTGCAGTCTATTCAAAGATTCCTGGATTCCCATCTGCTCCAAAACCTAGACCCCAGAAACACCCAAGTATCATAGATATGTTACCATCCTGCCCTACTAACTCGAAAATTGTGGGATTCCCATCTACAACAGTTCATCAGACAGATCAGGATATTCAACAATGGGGGTACAAAAGCAATCTGTCATTTACTATGGCAAAGACGATAAAGCCAGACTTGTGTATTACCTTGCCTAAAGTAATGAGTGAATCCAAAGAAAACAGTGACTTTACAAATACTATAGTTGCCTTAGTGCCAACCTGTCCCAGTCAAGCACGTGCTCCAGGTTTCCCATCAGTACCAATGCAGAATGAAGTGTACTCACACTGTATGACAAAAATGCTAATGTCTTGTTCAAAAAGGTCTAGTGTCTTTGGAATGCCATCCGTGCTCAATGCTGAATATTCTTCTAATGAGTTGTCAGTGGTCACTGAGCCAATATGGATCAAAAGACCACGGATTGAAATGTCATATCCACCGCAGTTTGAACTCTTGGAGGACAAAAGAAAAAGCATGTATTTGTTAAAAACCTCTTGCCCAAGAACAGTAAAAACCCCTGGCTTCCCTTCAGTACCACAACTTGTAACAGAACAGCATGTCATTTCTGGCACATTGCCCTCTTGTGCAAAAGTTGCTGAAAATACACCTATTGAACAAACAGAGAGCTCAGTTCTAGATGATGCGACTCATTGCATTGAGAATGAATCAGAATCTAGTTCTCTGGAGGGGAAAGAGAATATGAAATTTTGGACAAGAAGCGTGGATGGAGAAAAGGGAATTCTGGAATGTGGGTAAGTTTAAGGTCACATTTATACGCAACACATGTAATTTCTCACCCTGCAGTCAGTAGACAGTGCACAATATATTTGTAATAAATTGTGTGTTTAGGAAAATACACTGCAGAATGTGGCACTCCCAGCCTCTAGAGATGCCACTGTTACTGACTGTTAGGGAGAGGTGAGTTAGACTTGTAGTGAATTGTGTGCAGTGTGCAGTGTAATGTGGTTCAGTGCTTTGATAAATTTCCATGAATTAACAGCTGCATGTGTTAGGATTCCTACCTTCCCCCGGCCGTCCTTGCTGGTCGAAATTACAGAGTTATCATATCATAGTGAGGCGGCCTTATATCCACTTATCGTAATTATGTCCTGATCCCAAACAGCTGATTCACGTCCTATAAAAATGTGGTTTTATTGCTGTTCGGGGCCAGGTCATCGTTATTTCCATCAGGATTCCAGTTCCGTTTGGTTTGCGTGTCTGACCACCTGCGTTCTTACGCCCTTCCGCGTTCCCTAGAGATAGTGGCCCGGGGGCCTTTTAGGGCTGAAGGACTGGTATGGGTGGGTAACCCCCGAGATATTTAGTTTGTTAGGGGCACTTTGAGCGTTCCATGCGTTCCATCCGACTGGCGCTTTGGCGCCCTCTCACGACCAGTTCGCGAATTGCTCCCACTCGGGAAGCAACCTCGGCGCTCCCCTTTATCCTTTTGGGTTTTTTTGGGTCCTTATAAAAACCACCACATCTCGTAATTGCATCTCATCATCATAATATTAA
>JAUZSV010401756.1:0-11090 GCA_034780495.1 Parotocinclus cesarpintoi | reverse complement strand
TGTGTGTGTGTGTGTGTGTGTGTGTGTGTGTGTGTGTGTGTGTGTGTGTGTGTGTGTGTGTGTGTGTGTGTGAACAAACTTCACCAAGAGACAATATACAGATACCACCAGCCTCGCTGTCTGCGTTGTTAGATTTAATTGCCTGACATGGCTTGGCTTTGAAAAGTAACATTGCTTAAAAGACAGCAATCTACAAGGAATGTCTTAAATCGGTTGCCATTAAAGACAGCTCAGCTACAAACTCGGTTCACTATAAACAAACTAACCATCGTGAGGAATATAATATTCACGACCAGCCAATATACCAGCACAAAAAAAAACTCAGCACTTGTTGGGTCGTGTCATAAGGCACTTTGTTTGTACAATGATTCTGCTCAAGATTGCTGTTGCAATGCTGCACCAATTACACTCAACTAAAAAATGATTAACAGATGGATTCAAGCACATTTAAATCGTTTTTAGACCCAAGATACAGGATACACAGCCAAAGTATTGAGTATTGTCGTTATCGACAAAATCCCAGAAAATATTGTATGTAATTATTATATATATTGTAATTGATTCTCAGTATAGCACACCCCTAACTATGTGTCCATAAACAAATGACCGGCTTTGAAAGAGAACTTGGCACACCATAACTAACACTGTACAGTGGAACATTGTAAAACCGAACAATTCTCTTTACTTGAACAATTCAGACATTCTCAGTTATGATATTTGCCGAAGCTGTGTTTGCCTCAATGGCTATAAAGCAGGGTCCCTGCGAAACCTTAAGTCTTAGATAAAATCTATGGTTTTAAGTTCATAAAACAAAATAAAATGTCAGTACTTTTCGAAGAGTGTCATCACTTTTCATTTGCGGTGGCATTACTTTTAAGCAGAATGACAGAAAGGTATCAATGTCCGGGGAGAATGAGACAATTTTTCCAGCTATTTCCTCAGCACACGTATTACACACTATTTAGGGGGCAGTGTTTTCCTTGTAGGCTTGTATGCATGTGATAGAAATAGAATGCGACATAGAATAGTGTTTCAGAGTGGCTATTTCAGATTGTGGCTATTAAACGATAACTGGCTTGAGCATGAGAAGTATAGTGGTTGGAGTACGAAGCGCAGTGCAAACTTAAAAAAATAAAAAATAAAAAATAAATAAAAATTGGAGACACTGGGCCATTAAGCCCTTCCTGCACATATGAAATGGGAGAAGCACAGGCTGTACCCCATTCAGATTTTTGCACTTCCTGTATCTACTGCAAATGAAAACACGTATGTTACCCCATGCGTTGGTGTCTTCCAGACCCTGTATAATTAATGCCTTTGGTACATCCTTCCCAACTACTACACTGAAGGCCAATGCTATGGGTTTTGCATACATTTAGCCGACATCAGTGTTGCATGTCCAGCGAAGACGTGAGCACCGTTTTCAGGGTCATTGTTCTCTAACTCAAAATGTGCAAAAACATTTAGTGGTGGCAGGGACAAAATCGCTCATCTTGCTCAGTTTGAACTCACGACTGTTATTCCCATTTTTTTTACTCTATCCTTTTTGGACACTTTAATTTATTTACGTACCGTTTGTACATTATTTAAAGCACTGTTGTTTTGCCTGATACACACTGTATGCTGGTAAATATGCACTGAATATTTGACAGACTGTAATTTCATATTTTTGGCATGATAATGATCTTATTTTTAATTCTTATAGTCTTTAAAAAGGTATTAAAAGTCATTACATTTGTAGATAGAAAATGTGCAGATACCCTGTAAAGTTTCCCTTTATGTTTACTTATTTTATGCATTTATTTTTTATTATTGTGTTACACTTCTTCCTATATCGTGCTTTATTTAATGCTTTATATCAGTAATTACATAAAAATAGACGTAAACTTAGCATAGGGATGTTTATTCATCCTAAATTCATCCTATTTACATTACTTCTTATGAGGAAGTTTTATTTTGACTTCTTTCTGGAACCAATTTAGTAGAATTCTGTTATTCTACTGTTTGTATACAAATAGCTTTGTGCGATTTTTAGATGTAGTAAGTGTAACTGAACTGGACAATGGAGTGTAGAAACTAGGAGCTAATAAAATAATCAGTACGTATATTTAGTTAGTGACTTCTATAGCATTGGTATAAAAATATTGCACGCTTTATAATGGTGTAAAAAGTCTAAATTGCTTTTTCTTGTCTCTCTATAGGGAGGTGTAAAAATGGCCACTCCATTAGATGCCAGCAGCACCAGGTTCAGCCCTGGTAGGCATAACTTCCTCGCCACACGAATGCACTTCAAGCAGTGAGCAGAACTTTTGCACTTTCTAGTAAATCAAGTAACTTTTAAGGGGAAAGCAAAGCTTTATGGGTAAAAAGATCCTGTGCAAGAGAGTGATCTCGTAGGAAAAAGAACAAGGAAAATATTTGAGCTCAGGTCTGGTCCTGTCCATTTGGGCACTTGGACTTGATCACAGGGGAGAAAGGATGAAGTCGCTGGAAGATAATGGATGTCACCTTGGATTTCACATCATTCTTGTTTGCAGAGGGTTAAAAGACAAGAGTTATTGGCTATTTGGTGATGTTACGTTCACTCTCATTCTGCTTTAGGGAATTCAGCCTCCGTCATTTCAGTCATGTGACTTCATTCACAGTTTCAACAACCGTTACTGACCTTTCATCTGATTTTCCTAAGTGTGTTTGTGTGTGTACTCATCTACCTGTACTCATGAACACCAAATGTCCTCACAACAATAGAATATTCTGCCCACTTTGACTTATGAGGACCGTTTTAAAGGTCTACACTTCTTGAATTGCTTGTTTACAAAAATACAATAAACCAAAAGAATTGCTTTAAGTCACTGAGGTTGTGGTTAGGTGGAGTCCAGTAATCAATGGAATGTATTGCAGTATGAAAAGTCCTCACAAGGAGACAGTGACTAAGTATGAGTGTGTGAATGACAGTGACTGCTATACTGTACTGTGCAAAAGTGGTATACAACAAGAGAATACAGGACATGTGTATTCAGTATTAACAAACTGGAAACCAGTCATGAAAACAGCTTCTATAGGCTACAGTGAGCAAGCATTTAGTGTGACCTTCCGTTTGAGCAACAGCAGCATCTGGGATGCCAAGCTGATCCATGTACAGTCCAAAGCTTTATTATTAATGGCCTATTGGAAGAGAAGCAGCCAATAAATTACTTTTTTTTTTCAGAAGGAGAACATGGTGAATAGGCTATGATAAGTTAAATCTCTCAAAGATTGGAATGATAATCAGCTGAAATAATGAATCTAAGGTTATAGCATTGTGAAAACAACCAATCCAATGGTGGTCTAAGACTTCTGCACAGTACTGTTAAATGTGGTGATGACCTGAAATACACATTGAACTAAACCTTTCTGAGATGGTAGTATCAAAGTTGCATAAAACATAAGGAAGTGTTTTACCAGATGTCGGCTTTGAAACACTAATGAATGCCTAAATTACTCATTTAGTGTTAACATGGGGGATGAAGTGAACTACAGAGTGTAAAAAGAAATTAAATAGATTCCCATGAACAAAGCATAGAAACTGTGACATGAGAGGTTTAGGCTTCGGTCCAAAACTGTACATCTTTCTGCTCAACTTTGGGACTAAAGAGGATTTTATTATGAACAGTTCTAACACATTTGGAAGAACAGTTCTGTAACCCATAGACATTTCCCATGATCTGTGATCAGCATAGCAGATTATGCTAAACTCTAGTGATTCAGGCAATGCCTAATCCCAGATCAGCACTTATTAGGAACCACTTATTATTTCATAAAACACTGAAAGTTACAGGATTTGTGTTTGTGTTCAGATTTGCCAGGTTCTTAAAAAAAAAACCTCAGGTTAACCTTTGTGTTGCTTTATGAAAATAATTAATACATGGGTCTACCTTTAGTTGTTGCTGTTAAAATCTTTCTAATTTTCTAAACCAAATTCACTCTAAATGTATGTTTTGTGTAAAGCTGCCCAACAATTAATATTGTACATTATTTGTTTACTTCTAGGATTTTTTGTTCATATTTATTAAACTTGCTTTGTTTTATATATAAAACTTTGGTTTGTAAATGTTTTATTTCATGACTGTAATTTGTACTGTGCTTTTGTAGTTTTAATTTGTTCACTTGTCTGTTTAATTGCAAAGGTGTTAGTTTGCTGAGAACCAAAATAACTTTGTTCCTGGTCTAAGGAAATGGTCCAAAGTGTCTTACAAAATAAAAAGACATTTTCAACATATGGACTTAATCTGAGTCATTTTATCACCAACAATGCAAATGTGGAGCACATGCCTTTATATTGCTTTGTAAAATTTAAAAACTGTGTTCTTATGAGTATGTATTAACAGTATGACTGGCTTGTTATTAATAATAACAATAACAATACTACTTCTACTACTAATAATAATAATGCACTCATTTACAAAAAAAAAAAAACTCCCCAAGAAGGAGATGTTGTAATCAAATGTAGCTTTATATGCATTGATGTTCATGATGAAATATGTAAGTGATTATAATATTAGAGTAAAAGGATATGTTCATTGAGAAGAACTGTACAACTGAAAGGAGGCTCTAGTGCTGTGTATGTCCACCGCAAGCCTCGATACCAGAAGAGATAGGATGATATTTTGTGGCACATTTACCCACAGATGTTGCAGCTTGGTCTGCAGATCTTCATCCATCGCACCAGCAGTTGAGGCAGGATGTTGCTCCACAGCAAGGGAAGGATTGTATCCACATTCGAATCTGACCATCATCAGATCTGAAACAGAACCTGTATTTGTTGCATAAGACGACATGTTTCCTGTCCAGTCCAGATTTCTCATTTATGACACCTCTGCAAATGAAGGCGATGGTGACATGCTGTCAAAGTCAGGACATGTACTGGGCACCATGACAACAAATTTCCTTCTGCTAAGCACCTGGAAATGATCTGGGCATATACAAGGATGTGTAGTGAATGTGCCGTCTGTGTCTGGATGGTCCACCATGAAACAATGCTCACTACTGATGATCTGTCTGGGCTGCCTGGAGCTTTTTCGCTGTGTATTCATGAAACCTCTCCCAACACCCCCTAACTGCCACATCAGTACAACTTAGATTAGATATTCATTAAAGCGACCATTCTGCTTCTCTCAGGACATCGGGGGAAGCACTTTTACACACTTTTGAATGGGACATGATTTGTAGTGGTTGTTGAAATTATTGGTATCCAATCAATTACACATTCAAAAGTTTGTGGACACCCACATGTTATATCAAAAGCATGGGTATTAGTATGGAGTTTATCCCCCTTGGACACATTTGTCCCCAATCTTTTAAAATGATGTTCCAGTAGTTACATGAAAATAAGGTCTGGTATATTGGACAATAAGTCCTTGCTTACAGTCAAATTTTAAGTCAAAGGTGACCAGAGGATTTAAAGTCAGGGTTCTGTGCAGACCAGTCAAGTTCCAACAAAAATACAACAATACACCTTATTTCACAACACACCTATATACGTACAAGTATGAAGGTAACCAATCGACTATTTTTCAAATGTGGTCTTTCACCATCCAGATAGCATCTGTCCAGCCACTGATGGTTTTTGAAGAGGTTTTATGAATCTTGGCTGTGGATCTAGATTTCATATCTGATGCATAACTGTATGAAGATGTTTACATCTTGTGCCTTAAATAACAGAGACTACAACTTAGGAGTAGCACATACTTTGGGATATGTAGAGTATTAAAGCAGGTTTTTGTACAAGTAGCAAGTAGTTTTGAACATACAATACACAAAACTCTGAATTAATGTAAATTTGAATACCATCAATGCAGAAAAAAGCCTCTGTTAGTACAGCTATTCACCTCTAGTGACCTGCATGAAAAGCTCTTTGCCTTCTTGGCCCATAACAGCCGACTGTCTGTATTGTAAGCGGGTCAAGGTGTATTTACAGGTGATTATATCAGATAATCATTTGGATTACAGCATGTTGACCCCACACAAGTCTTTAATCCTCAGGCAGCATTTTGGTCTGAACATTTTTCTGTCCTTTAATCCCATCTCCCCCGTTCACTCATCTGGCACTGAATGACTTACGAAGGTAATTCTGCATTAGCAACTAGTTGATTATGCTTCATCAGTGGACTTTAATTAAAAATGCAGCTTTCTGTTAGGCTTCTAATGTAATTGCACAATCTGTTTGAATTTGTACAACCCCAAATCAGAACGAACTGGAACATTTTGCAAATCATTTGTGCATTACAGGCCTGCAACACATTCCCAAAATGTTGAGATTTTAGGGCTAGTGTAGGGGTAAATAAAAATATAATATGATGTTAATAATGTAAATAATGATTTATTGATGATAAAATGGTTTTAAATCCAACATAAACGTGACTGTAATCATGATTTGGTACAAATCATTATCCAAGAAACTCTTATCCAAGAGTACTTGAGGAGTAAACATGGGCAGAGGATCTCAAGCATGTCAACCTATGCATGAGAATTGTTTTAGTGTTCCACAAAGAAATATAGGAAGGGATTTGCATAATTCTTCCCTTATCAATAAACAATTCAACAAATCTAGACACATTTCTATGAATAAAGGGAAGAGTACAGGACTCAAATTAACTCTGCAATCTTAAATGGTGCTGCAATAAGAGCCATCATTCAACAATAAGTAATATAATCACACAAATTAGTTTGGCAAACCCTTGTAAAGCACTACAATATGGAGTTACATTCACAAATGCCACTATTCAAGATCATTCAGACTGTTATCAGAAAGAAAATCAGAGACTTTCATGGTATGGAGTCGTCAGTGCCAGATCAGTTACACCCCTGTGATGGCAGCATTAATGTACAAAAGTACATTTACATTTTAGAGCAACTCATGCTGCCTTCAAAACATCATCTCTTCCTGGGATGCCCATTCATTTCTCAACAAGACAATGCAAACCAACATGCTGCACTCAAAGGCATGACTGCAAAAGACAAAACTTCTGCCGGCACTGGAGAATGTTATAATAAAAAATGTGATGGCCCTGTACTATTGCACACCTAAAGACAGGTTTGCAGGATAAATGGGACAAAATAACCTAAAACACTACATGGCTTGGTAATGTATCTTCAGTGCCAAAATGTCATTTAAATGTGGTGAAAATGAATGGCAAAATGGTAAAGCAGCAAATGATTTACTGTCCCAACAATGTAATAAAGGTCTGTCTGCAATAAAATAAAAAGTCAAATGAATATGTAAGAAGAAAATGCTTTTATTTGCATTTCCCATACTGTCCCAACTTTGTCTGACCTAGGCTTGTATATATAAGGACAGGTGGGTGGGTGGATAGATCTTATGCCCTTCTGTCTAGTAGTGCAGGTGTAAAATGGTCTTTGAGCAGACCAATTGCATTAGGCCTATACATCAATTTCTGTTTTGGCTGTTTTTTCTTTAATACTCATCAATTTATTATGCATGATAGCCAGGAAGTAGATTATGAGACTCATGACAGTAACTTCATTATTGAGATAACATTGGGAAATACTTTTCCCAACGTAGTTTAACTCATCAAAACATCCAGTGAACAGAAAATAAATCAACTCCTTTAACTGTACACAGGAATTCAAATGCTTTCACCAATTTGAGGCACATGACTTAACATTACTGCCATTACTTCACCAGTTCAGACTGTACCTGGCCTTTCATGTAATGAAAAATATACTTGACTCAATGGACCAGACAACTTTCTTCCAAAGTCCAAGGTTCAGTGTCGATGCACACAATTTTAATCACTAGTATGCACGGTGTGATGTGATACATTCCTCCGATAACCAGCACTAAAACTCCGTACCTTGGACTGCTCAGGACTACCCAGCAATCCTTACAATTTAGGAGATGCTCAGACGCAGTCTTCTGGCTATAATTGTTTTTCTCTTGTCATTTGCTCAGGTCTTTACTTCTACCCATTTGTGCCGCATCCAACACATCATGTGTGTTACGCAAGAACCGACAGTTTTCTTACCATCAAATTGATCCCACACCTCATCTCGCAACGTGGTTATTGAACTATTGTTATCTAATCTGTAAGTGTTCATGACATTTTGGCTTATCAATATATCTTGTAAAACTGTCTATAACAATCCTTTGTATGCAAATGTGGAAATCTAGACGTGTTACTTGTGGATACATATGGACATTAGTAGATGCCCTTATTCAAATTCAAATAGCTCTAATAACAGTTGTGGGCTAAGGGACTTGTGTGTGGAATCTTGGCAGAAGTTGGAAGTCACTAATAAGACACCATATTCAGGCCAACATGTACACAAAGTATACTGTATTTACAAGGGAAAATGTATGCATTTCAAAGACTAAGGATAAAGTGTGTTCACAAACCCATGCCCCTCTACTCACAGCAGTGCTGGTACCTGAACCATATATAGCAGCATATTTTGGTACTTAGAGTAAGTTTACTTTTACTAAAATATCTAGACACATCCTGACCCTACCAACACACATCTCAGAGTTGCTAGGTATCTCCATTTAGAATCTCAGCCCCCAGAGGTACCTTAGGGATAATGCACCTTCTTATGACAGATGTCAGAAAGCATCTGCTACACCAACATCTGATTAACACAAAGAGGCACTTTGACAAATCCAGATTATGGGCGCACTTTCATTTATTAAACACCACTAATCTCAGTGCTGTGCACCAGGGGATTAGATTCAGGTATACACCATTGTCTGCTTAAACAATCCATGCCCTAAGCCTCTGAACATTACGTCCCTATGGTGGCTTAAGCATGTGCTGTTTTTCCAGCATCTGCTTTTAATGACACCACTTTAAAAAAGTATTGGTGATTGGATTTAGGTGACATTAGTAATTTGCAAACATGGGATGAGGTGCAGTAGTAATGTGTTTTGTCTGCTCTGCAAAAAAGGCCCATATGTTCATATGGAACAGATCATCATGGGAACATCTGCCCACAGTCCAAGCTCGAGAGGGGCTTCATGAGGCTACTCGTCTGAATGCCAGTGTCTGGAGTTGGACATAGTTTAGTAAAAGGCAGGACGAATGCTTTTCCAACCTATGTTTTCTGTCTGTATGGCACTACTCTGATGGTAGAAATTGATGTGATTCTAACGATTGCTTGAAGATCTTCCAAACAGTATTTACTCCAGTTAATTGTAAACAGTAACAGTAAACAGTTATTTATTCATTCATTTTCATACTTGCTTAATCAAATTAAGGGTTATAAGGACATAAGGCAGGCACCAACTGAACCCATTCACTCACAGTGGGACACTTAAGAGATGACCTAATGCATGTCTTTGAAATGAGGGACAAAACTGGACCACCCAGAAGAAACTCATGCAGACCTGGAGAGAACATGCAAAATCCACACAGGCAGAGTCCATGGCTGAGAATTGGACCTGGGATCTCTGATGCCATAAGGCAACAATGCTACCTACTAGACCATGCTGCCAACAGTAAATGATACATTACATTAAAATTATAAAATGAACATAAACTACATATAGCTTTAAAAAATCTATTATTTGATACCTATGAGGGAGGTCATATGGGAAGATCACCCCTGCGATTCATTGCGAGAGTTATGCACTGGTAGTAGAGTAAAATGAGGTAACATAAAATGAATTAAATAAATAATATATTGAAATTGATCCTGTATGTAGCTGACTGGTAGCCTGTGTAGCTTCAACTGTCTGATATATCTTTACTTTCAATATTTCACTTATCTTGTATTTACTATGCAGGTTATAAATGCATGATACATTCTTCTAGGTCTTGTGCTTACAACACCTCTGTAAATCTTGTCTTATCTGGACAGATGTCTCTGTGATGTTGGGGGTTGCAGTGAGTATCCCAAAATCGAGGCCATAATGCTCCCTGGAGAGAACCCTACTCCAGCACAAAGCCCTATTACTGCACTACCCAACCTTCACATTGCAGGCCCAGCCCAGGATCCAAACCCAGGTCAACAGCACCTGCTGCTGAGCCACAGGAGCGAAGCGAAAAACAAGCGAAGACATTAAAATAGAAATATTTAAACCAAGATATTAAATAGAAATAAAAGCATTTTGGCACAGCGTATGCAGTATAACAACTCATATTGCTGTGTATAGTTGTTTTGGGTTTCTTTAGAGTCAAACAGGAGCAAAAAAGCATGAGTAATCTCAATTAATGCAATTCAAATCAGATTTTGCACAAACATGGAATTGATGTCAGTGACTGCTGGCATTAAAGCAAAAGGGGGCACAAACTATATGAAATTTAACAAAAGATTTTAGAAACTTGACAGTTTTCAGTGTTCTCAATGAATGTCCAGGTTCTCGCAATTGTTTATGTGTAAATCTGAGAAATTCTGACCATAAGTAAACCGAAAAGACTCACAGGATTGTTGGAATTGTATAACCATGTAAGAAGCTTACTGTCGTTTCAATATTGTGCATTTTAAAGGGGTTAATATGTGTTCTTTAATTAAACAGAAACCCATTTGAGAGGCCACATCACAATGAAGGGTAGACAGGAACGGCTAGGATGTTGAACTGAGTGTATTATCAGTAATAGCCACAATGTGGTGATAAAATTAATCTTGTGTAAATCACTGTGTCAGTGATAATACCTATGCTAGATCAGGGGCCCAGATTCCAAAGCAGATGCTTAACAGAAGGAGGCTTAAAGATGTGAAGCCTCATACAACCTGCCATTTTCATTATTACTGTCATTATCATTAACATGCCATTAACACTAAGATAGATCATATTTATTCATTTTTAAAATGCAAAGACATTTTACTCTTCTCACAATAAAACACATTGTTAAAAGAAAATTCTTATTGCTTTTAATATGCCTTTTAACACTAGAATGACCACCATAGTCATTTTGACTACCTAAAGTTTTCATGCATTCTTATATCATACAGTATAAATAAATAAATTAATTAATTCAGCTTTTTAAAATAGGTTATAAAATGTCAGAAAGACAATAATACTGTATTGTACTAAGGATTATTTATTTATTAATAGTATTTAATGTGTTAATATATTGCAATATATGGATAAATGA
>JAUZSV010401670.1:0-10000 GCA_034780495.1 Parotocinclus cesarpintoi | reverse complement strand
TGGTCTGTACTGCTGAACCTCCAGAGAAGCTGAGCAGATGCACATCCTTGTCTTTTCTGGACGGTCTCTCCCTCTCTGGAATCTGGAACGCGAGCCGCTCTGGAGGTTCGGGTTTTTTTCCGGTGATCTAAACGTTCCAGTCGCGTCGGGAACAGTTTAGGGAGGGGAGGTGGAAGGCGGGTATTTCCTGCACCCCGGGGTGAAAAGGTGCCGTGAAAGCGAGGAGGATCAGCTCTCGCCTCTGGAATGTCTTTGACATCGTAGCTCTCGCTCGTCTTTCAGGAGGAACCTTCTCTCCGGCGGTCGAGTTCTGGCAAACGGCAGACGTAAAGGAAACCGCGCGTCTGACAGGCTTAAAAAGATTCCGTCCCGTGCAGAATAAAAACTTCTGATACGCAAAGGCTTGAACGTGAAAGCTGTAGGGTTCTTAAAGGTTCTCCAGTTCTAGAACAGTTCTAGAAACGAGAAGATCTGAGCCAGAGTGTTTCTACGGGTCTAGAGGCAGGGGGTTCTGGTCCCAGGACGTTTGCCGAAGCAGGAACGCGTCAGAGGCTGTAGGGTTCCAGTTCTGGGAGCCGAAGTGGATCTAGAAAAACCGCTTGATCCGTCTGTGAAGCGATTTACAGCCGAAGCACTAGGGCTCTAGAACGGAAGTTCCAGAAGCAGCCTCGTTATAGATGGATGGATGGCCGGTTCAGAAGACCTAGATATTAAGATCGTCGATCATTTTTTATTCAAGAGCAACAGAGTTCGTAAAAAACGGGGACGCTCGAGAAGCAACAGAGATCAAGGCAGGGCAGAAACGGAAAAAAGTTCTAGAATCAGTTTTATAAGGAGGGAATCTTTTGAAAACTGGCCAAACAAAAGATCTAGAATCAGGTTTGGAAGGCCTGGCTTGCAAAGGTTCTAGAAGCAGGGGATTTCAAGAAGCAGCCTTGCCGATGGACGAGGACAAAGTGTTACAGAACATGTTTTAGAACACTACGCTTCAAGAGCAGCCGAGCTCCATAAACAGATTTCACGTTCCAGAAGCAACAGGGTTCTAGATCAGGGGCGTTTCTCCAAGAGAAGCCAAGTGGGGAGCCGTATCAGGAGCCGTCCATTGAAAGCAGGACAAATTCCAAAACAGAAAGGCTCTAGAAGAAGGGTACTTCAAGAAACGGCCCCGTTATTCATTCTAAGAGGCGGATTGTTTTTAAGAAGTAGCAGTGTAACAGCAGCTCTGGAAACAGGGACGTTATAAATGTAGGACAGTATTGGGAATGGGAGCGTTCTAGGAGAACTAGGAGAATGTTCTTGGTTTCTGCATGCGTCCTGAAGGCAGACGGAACATTAGAACGTTTGTTCTCTCCGCAGGCGACGTTTAAGAGAAACACAGAGAGGAAGATGGAAACGACAGGAGGAGGGGCTGCTGGGAAAGGTGAGTCATGCTGGATCTAGAACGTCCTGGCACTGAAAGTGTTCTCGAAAACGTTTGTTCTTAGAAGACAGATTGCATTAAACTAGAAGGCGTGGCAGATCTCCGCTCAGGAGAGTCAAAGTGCCACGAGTCTAGAATGCTAAGCTCAAGAGGAAGAAGAACAGTGGAAGCAGGTCGGTTCTAGATTCTGGATCTAGTGGAATTTTTTTTTCATTTAGGACTTTAGCTCTAGAACCAAGACCGTTTTAGACGCCTCGCATAAAAAACAAGACGGGTTTATACTAAGAGCTCTAGAAGCCTGCTTTCTAAACCTGTGTCCATTTATAAAAATAAACCTCTAGAGGTGGTGATATTAAGAGATGAGTAAAAGCAGGTACGTTTTTAGATCTAGCAGGAGAGTTGTGGAAAGATGGGAGGGGCTAAAGGAAATACAGTTCTAGAACCAAAGGATCTACAATCATCATGACATGTAATAAGCTGTTAATGTATGGGGTATTTAACATAACACACAATAACATAACACACAATAACATAACACACAATAACACACAATAACATAACACACAATAACATAACACACAATAACATAACACACAATAACATAACACACAATAACACACAGAAACACACAATAACATAACACACAATAACATAACACACAATAACACACAATAACATAACACACAATAACACACAGAAACACACAATAACATAACACACAATAACACACAGAAACACACAATAACACACAGAAACACACAATAACATAACACACAATAACATAACACACAATAACACACAATAACACACAATAACATAACACACAATAACACACAGAAACACACAATAACATAACACACAATAACATAACACACAGTAACACACAGTAACACACAATAACACACAATAACACACAATAACATAACACACAATAACACACAGTAACACACAATAACATAACACACAATAACACACAGTAACACACAATAACACAGTAACAAACAATAACATAACGCACAATAACGCACAATAACACACAATAACACACAGTAACACACAATAACATACAGTAACACACAATAACACACAATAACACAAAACACAATAACACAAAGTAACACACAATAACACACAATAACACACAGTAACACACAATAACACAAAGTAACACAAAGTAACACACAATAACACACATCTGCCAGGCTGCTGGAGCATGACGAGCACAGCTGGTGACAAGGCTTTTGATCTACATCCTTCTCTTTCATGAAGAAAAGCAAACAGTACACACACACACACACACACACACACACACACACACACACACACAGAGCTCTTTCTCTCTGACCGCTGCTCCTTATCACAGTAATTACACTTATCTAATGGCCCCCTGCGGCTCGGACAGGAAGAGGACCCGAGCGAATCCCCCAAAAACAAGAGTTGGCGGAGCAAAGAAAGCGAGGCGCTGATCTGCGTCCCGAAACTTGGCCACTTTTTTCGTGTCCCGAAACGTTCTCTCCCCCAGGTCTCACTGGGCCCCTAAAAATGGTCCAGATACACTGTGAGGTGCCCTATCAGTCAGAGGGGCGGGGCTTTGATCCCTATTGATCCCTATTGGTCCCATATGGAGGAAACTAACTATAGCTGTATACACAGATTTATTTATGATCTAATTGATTTATTCGGCTTTATCTGAGTTACCTTTGCCCTCTATATAATTTTATTAAATGATATTATATTTAATATGTTTTATTTAAGCTGTTATATTACACTTTTGTCTGTTTGAACTATTTTATTTTAAGCATTATTCATTTATTATTCATTTATTACTCATTTAATTCTTACTCGTAACACCTAGGCTGCCCCGATGGGCTCCCGTCCCGTCCCGTTCTGTGCCTCGGCCCTCGCAGGGTTTCTTCCTTATAACATTGTAGGGGTTTTTCCTTGCCGCTGTCACCCTACGTTTGCTCGGTAAGGCCTAGGTTTGTGTCAAAGTGTTCAACTATTATTTAAAATAGGAATAAAAACAGGACAGCGTCTGAAACCCGAACCCACCCCGATCACGGCGGCTCGTTCGAAACTCCAGGCCCGTAACGAACTTCTGCCTTAGGGTGGTAATTAGGAAGATCAAAGATTAGAGATCAAAGATTAGAGATCAAGGATCAGGGGTCAAAGACTTTGAAATGAATTTAGCACGTGATAATAAAGGTAACGAGGCGTCGTGTGGGAGATGATTTGCATGGCTGTGTTTATCCTCTGACACCTGCAGTAATGAGTTTATACAGGGAGTGTGAAGTGTGTGTGTGTGCGTGCGTGTGTGTGTGTGTGTGTGTGTGTGTGTGAGAGAGTGAGAGAGCGAGAGAGAAATCTAATTTAATTAAATTAAAACTTAGCTACTCCAAAAGCTCTACTTTTCCTTCCGCATTCCAATGTGTTAGGTCATTTGGCATCTCTAAAGTCTGTGTGTGTGTGTGTGTGTTTGTGTGTGTGTCGGACAGTCCCCTGTGACCTTGACTCGGACCTTGGATTGTGCAGGTATGAAATGAATGAAGCCTGAAAATTTGGCACGTGAGCAGCGACATGTTCCACAAGCACAACTGGCTATATCTGAGGGAGGGAAGGTCAGACGGGGATCATCTTCCCTTCAAACAGATAGCAGACGCACACTTCGAAGTTACGCGAGGCCACACCCTGTCCCGTGGCGCACTACTCACCCTGGTATCCTGCTCAGGGTTGCGGGAAAATGTCCGAACTCTGGTACCTGAAAGCAAATAACGAGTTGCAGTAACGGGTTTGTAACAGAGGGGGCGCCAAATCACCGTTACAGTTACAGTACAAAGTGAGGGAATGTGTGGATCAGATCGTGATGAGAAATTCAAAATGAAATTTTCATTTGAGTCACAATTCAAATGTGAAAATATTACGAAGTCACATGGCACAAGGAAGAAAAATATTGTTTATATTTTTCAAAAAATTGTTTTTATTATAAACAAGACTCTAAGTGAAAATATTAGCATCCCAAAAACCGAAAACGGTGTCGAATTTTAGTTTTCCTTAGAAATAGCTTAAAAAAATATAATTACATTTGTTTAAATTATCTGTTTTTTGCATCACATTTAAAAGATAAAAATACAAATGAAGTAGGAACTATAATTATGGATTATTTAAAAATATATCTTAGAGTAAATAAAAAATAATTTTAAAAAAAGCTCAAATACATCAGAGGTACCGTATGAAGGTAAAGTGAGATGAAATTAAAAATAAAAACCTAAATGAATTATTTATTATATAAGTGGAAAAAATATCATTTTTTAAAATTATTTTTACACTCTGAAGAAGCTTTCAGATATCAAAACGGTGCAGTGACAAAGTCAGAAACTCAGAAAAGAAAAAAACAATTAAATTTATTTCCAAAGCTTAAAAAATCAAATCTCATAAAAATAAAAAAAAATAAAAATATATTTGCAAAAAGAACTAAAAATCTTAAAACAAAGCTCTGATCTTTAAATAAAAAATTTTTTTTAATTAAAAAGAAAAGCCCTAAATAAAAAATAATGTTTGATAATAATAATTAATAATAAGGCCAAAAATGAGGGGGATATTGAAAATATTTTTTTGGTATTGTTTTTCTTTATTAGTAGCTTAGGAAATATAAATGTAAACAAACCCCATTGAAAAGGGGAAAAAAAAAAAAAAAGAATCTTAATTTGCAAAATGTTTTTATTGATAAGGAAAAACATGGGATGGAATCGGAAGCGGATCCCGTTTCGTTTTTCTGTAACTTTGAGGCCCGTAATTTTAAAACAGAGGGCAAACAAAAGCGTGGAAGTGCGAGTGCACGAGAGAGATAAAAGGAGAAAGTTAGGAAAGAGAGGAGAAAGAAGGCGGCGGGTGAGCAGTCAGCAGAATCAGATGGCTTTGGAGCAGCAGCAGGCGAATATACAATTAAAGTGTGGCGTTAAGACGAGCTTTGAAGTCGGACATGCTTCCTAACGCTCTTACACTGGCAGAAAGAAGCCATTCATCCTGCTGTTCCAGCCCGTTAACGGGATCGACTTAAAAGGAGCAATTGGAGGAAAATAAGCAGAGTAAACTTTCATTCTGACACCAGATCCGTAGTGGGCGAGTTGCCGTACGCTATCTTCACAAGACAAACCTGATTTTTCTGTTGGAAGTTGCCCGTGCGCGGGGGTTATTAGCCCCAGACAGGCTCTTTGCTTTTGAATGGCCTTAATCGTGTTTTTGGGTGGCTTTAGAACTTTAATAACGTACAGTTTGATGTTCGGAGCGCTGTGAGGAAACGCGTCTCGGACCATTCGTCACGCCGCCCCATGGCCACGCCGCCGCGTCTCTTACGCTCTCAATCCGGCGCTCCTGTTCCACGGGAACACTTTTGGGTCTCTGACCTTGTCGCTGCGCCACATAACCCCGTACGGCGTGGCTGGGTCACGTGATCATCGTTATATCGTTCTTACTTACAGTAGACGTTTATTCTGAAGTCAAAAGTGGATTAATTAACGGGATTTTTTTTTCCATTTTCATTTTCCTTTTCTGAATTTGTCACTGCACCTCTCACTATTGCTAGGTTATGTTTTACAGTTAGGGTTTAATTAGGGTTCGAGCCTCATTAGGGTTTGGGTTTAATTAGGGTTTGTTTATGGTTATGGTTAGGGTTAGTTTATGGTTCGGATTATGGTTATGGTTAGGTTATGGTTAGGGTTAGGTTATGATTAGGGTTAGTTTATGGTTAGTTTATGGTTAGTTTGTGGTTAGGTTTAGGTTAGTTTATGGTTACGGTTAGTTTATGGTTAGTTTATGGTTAGGGTTAGGTTAGGTTATGGTTAGGTTATGGTTAGGTTATGGTTAGGGTTAGATTAGTTTAGGGTTATGGTTAGTTTATGGTTAGGGTTGGTTAGGTTAGTTTAGGGTTAGGTTAGGTTAGGTTACGGTTAGGGTTAGGTTATGGTTTGGGTTAGGTTAGGTTAGGTTAGGTTAGGTTAGGTTAGGGTTATGGTTAGGTTAGGTTATGGTTATGGTTAGGTTAGGTTATGGTTAGAGTGCGGCTGTAGGGGGGTTGATATATTTGGACTAATTGTTTAATTGTTTATTTGGATTTTGTTTGGTTTTTCCATTGTTATCATTGAATATGAATTTGGTTTAATTAAACTTATGTAGTTTTATGTGATTTAGATCATTTATAATTTATATATATTTATATATATTCACATAAATAAAGATTTCATGTGACTTTCAATAATGAAAAAAATGGCAAACAACCTCACGTCATCTGGCACAACCAAAAAAATGAATTAAATGTATTGTAAAGACGTGGCAGAGTGGTGCAGTGACAAAGTCGGCAGCCTGAGAAATGTCTTCCTTTAAAATAGATCAATAAATGTCGTCATCATTTCAAATGATTTTGATCGAGATATACGAAATAAAAGTCAGACGCTCTCAGACGTGCCCCCATACGCCGAACTTTAACCACCAAGTTTTCAGAACCACTCTTAAATGATTCGTCGGATGAAATCCGTATCGATCCGCCTCTCCTCTTCTGTTAGCGAGGTTTTTTATTTCGGTTGATGCCTTCCTGCCCCTGACTGCAGATGAAGGGATAAGCACTTCAAAGCCCCCCAGCCACAGTTTAACCCCCGGGCTGAAAGTACAAGTGGACAATAGACTAATTGAGGGAGGCGACTGATCACAGGCTCTGTTCAAAGCAGGATGCTCGTCCTTCCCCCAGACGCAGGGCTACTTAACTTTATTAGCTTTCGTGCTCGCGCCCAGGCCGCAATCTCACGTTCCTTTGAACTCGCCTGCTGCACTTTCCTCCGGCGTCGTAATTCAGCCCCGTCTTGTGCCAGTCGCCGCCACGAGGCCCTGCCCGCCTCTGCCCGCCCGTTATCCAAACAGCTGTCGTGTTAGGACGTCCCGAGCGCCGACCTGTGCCCACGAACCCGTTCAGGTCACCATCAGTCAAAACGTTTCCCTTCAGAATGTAATCGTTTAGAAATTTCTATTTCTATTTCTAATTTCTATATATCTAATATTCTAGATTATTTTTATTTTTAAATAAATATGTCACAAAGAGGTGCAAGGGGCAAAGGATCTATTTTAGTCTGCATCTTGTAAGTTTCCTTTCATATCCTAATAAATATTAATTTCTGATTTCAGAACGAATTAAAAAAAACTGAAAGGGAAAAGCAAATTTGTTACGATTTAAAATAAAAGAAAAAGAGATGAACGAAAGAAAAACGATTTCTTTAAAATAAAACACAAAGCCAAACCTGTCTTGTTATGAAGAAAGGACTACTGAGTGACCTCTTATTGTTATTATTCACTCATGGAGGTGCAGTGACAAGCCCGGGGGTCCAAGAGTGTGCAAAAATCATTATTAGATTAAAAAATGTGTATTAAAACTTTTTATTGTTTAATATAAAACTATCCGTCCGTATCTTACATGCAAGACGGAACGGAAGAACAGAACCTCTGCACATAAGATCACGTTGACATCTGGGTCCGGTCTGGGTCCGGACCCTAACCAGCACCCCCGACTGGGAAAAGTAAAAAAAAAACAATAAAAGTTTGTTTTTGCTGTATTTATTTTTATTGTATATAAGCTTATACACGGTTACACTGGTTTATATATATATATCTATATATATTTATAGCTAAAACGTGGGCTGGCATGGACTAGCATTCTGTCCAGGGCACACTTACACCTGTGCCCTGTATGGACCCCGGACCCATGCGACCCTGACTGGCACAACGTGGTGCTAGAAGACGAAAAAGGGTATGCTGTGGTGATCTAATATTCCTTCCTACCACCTTCCGACTTGGCCTGGCATGGCCTGGCACCTACGTTTGGTGCAACAACTTCAATGTTTTGTACTAGAACCTCTTAGAACCTCGTGTACCGGAACTGGAACTGTTGTTATGTCATACTGCAGCTTTGGAACTATACGTGGAAGCTTTAAAAGAGGAACCGAAGCTGTTGGTACTGTAGGAACTGGTAGGTTTAGTGAGTGTTGCTCCTGCTATGATTAAACGTATTGTTGTAGCTGTACGTTTAACGACTGCAGTAATGAATCAAAACCCAAACCGGGACATTACGGATTTTATTCCTGTACACCAGGAACACCGGCCTGGTCTGAGGAGACGGACTCTTGATGGACCGGCGCCCTGTCCTGGGCCTGGGCCTGTTCAGCTTCGCTTAGCTTCGTGTAAATTTTTCCGCGGTTCCTCGTGATTTTATGGATGAAGACACGCGATCGCTCCTGTGTCTGAATTCGTGTATTTAAATAGATCTCAGCCTTTAAAGTGTGTTCAACATCAAAGGAACAATAAACGCTTTGAAGCAGCATGGGGTAAGAACTGCCCCTCTCTCTCTCTCTCTCTCTCTCTCTCTCTCTTTCTCTCTTTCCTTTCTCTCGTCCTTTATCTCTAACCCCCCCCCTCCCCTCCCCTCCCTTTCTCTCTCCGCAACCCTATCAGAGCTCTTTAATCCGCATTATAACCTCATGGATTAGGAATTTGTCTGATTTTTGGTTTTTTTTCGACTGCTCAAATGAGTGACCGTATGAACCGTTGTGGGGTACGAAGTTGAGGGGATGTGATTTGGGAAGTTTGGCAGTTCGAATAAGAAAATCGTAGCTAGAGGAAAACAGCAGCTGGTTGGACGAACGTGGATAGCCATACTGGTCAAACGCTGTTTACTTTTTTAATTGTAATGATCTTACTACCTTATCCTAATAAGCCACATTTAGGAGCATTCACAGAACACCCCTCCCCCATCCAAGGCAAAAAAAACAGGCCTTTTTTTTGGTAATAATCCTGTTAAAAAATGCTGCCCCAGAATATTCCTGCCACCCACTCTCACTGCGCCACCGGCTACCAGCTCGAGCGACGACGCAATAAATATCTCAGGGTGATCTGCGCCCGTGTTTTTACTTTTATAGCCTTATTGGCTATTAAAAGTGCAAAATTATAAGACAGGTTTCTTCCGGGAGCTGGGCGGGGGTGTGACGCGCTTTGAAGTGCCTTTTAGTTAGGGCCTTGTAGCGTAGCTTGTTTTAAAACGGCCCGCAGGAGCCACTTACTGATGGAGACTTCAAAACCCGGAGGAGTGCAGGAATGAGGAGCAAGAATGCAGCTTTATGGTTCACATACTTTAGGAGGCTCTGCATGGCTGATTAAATCTGAAATCGAACGCGTTATTGCTCTATAAGGCGGTATTTGTGATTCAGAATGAGCTAATGCTGCTCTGTGCTACAATAAAAATCACATGGAATATGAATTATAACAGTTTAATGTGGTTACATGTTCATCTGAATTAGTAGGATATTAATGAAATGATAATATTAATGATTTATCAGTCGTGTGGGTTAATTAATCACATGAACTACGAGTACGAACCATAAAACTGCTAATAAAATAATTACAAAATAAAATAATTTTACTATCAAATTATTAATTTATTTTAATTTTAGAAATATTAAATTATTTTTAAAAAATTATTACATCAAAAAAATTATTATTACAATAATTTAATAATTTAATTCTGGGATGTGTTTATTAATATTT
>JAUZSV010401583.1:0-11091 GCA_034780495.1 Parotocinclus cesarpintoi | reverse complement strand
GTGATCTGACGCGTTCTCTTGACGGACTGCACTTGAACAAAATCAAGAAAGTGGTGGGCGTGGTCACCTCCCGCTGGCTTTGCTCTTGTCAACACAACTTTTCGGATTTCCTGAGCTTTGATAAAAGCATAAATTCTCCCGGGGATCCCAAAAATCCTCCCATATCTCGCTGATCCGCTTTAGCAGTGGCTAAGTGGCGACTTGTGGCTTCTTTTTCTTATTCGCTCTCACCTTCTTTGGTCCGATGAAGCGGAATTTTGGTCCTAATAAGCGAATAACATTACACGTATAGAATAGGATTTGGTCCGAATAAGCGGCTGGTCCCATTAACCAGATTGGACTGTATGCTAGACACTTATGCAGAGCAGATTCAGTCTTACAATCCAAGCAATTGTGGATTAAGGGCTTTGCTCAAGAGGTGGGATTTAAACCCTGGACCTACGGCTAGGGGTCACTGGGGGAATTAATTTAACTAAACACAAACACGAGTGCCGTGAAATTATCGAGCGTGGCAAGATTTGAAGGAACGTGGATCATCTAACATTTCACTAAGCCTTCCTGAATGCTCAGAAATAAGATCTTAAGAAGGTAAGACCGAGTAAAAGCCTTCGCACCTTTTCCTTTTTGAGCTTCGTCCATCAGTTTGTTGTGTTTGTTGAAGGCGTGAAGCAGTGCCTGCCTCTTCTCATCAACCTGCGTTAAATAAAAACGAGCTTAAAACGTCAGACGAGGGTCTAAACGGTCCGGCCGTGTCCTAGGTTCAGGGTTACGTACAGCTGCCGTGCGGTCGAGCATGAGAGCGCACCAGCGCTGGGCCTCCACCGTGCATGGTCTCATGGTCTCCGTGCGGCCGTGATAAAACCGTCTGGTGGTGGCCGTCTCGTAACAGCTCCCAGGCCTGCCGAGAAAGAGGACGAAGAAATAAGGAGAAAGAATTTCGGATGAGGCAAAGAAGGGGAGTTTGAGCGGGATCCGTACTTTCTGTGTATTCTGTAGTAAGCTAACTGCATGGCCAGCTGCACGAACGTGTCCGGGTGAAGCTTCCTTTTTTTAATCGCCGCTTTTCCGAAGGACGTAAAAGCGTAGCAGACCACCTGCAAGTCCTGGGTCTGGAAACGAAAATCTGGAGCTTAATAAGTCAGTACGGTCACATCATTCATTCCTTCAAGCTGTTTTAGTTTCAGTTGATCACACTCAGAGTCGTGGATGAGGTGGGGTTGAAGTGCTCCCACATCTGGACTCCCTTCGCCCAGATGTGGCGGGTTGTGTGTGGAATGTGATGTTTGTCGGGACTCGAACCTGGGCCACATTAGAGCTCCATATGAACATTCTGTGTGCGCATTCGACTCACAGTTTTGCTGTACTGCTCTTTGGCGAGGGCGATGTCCCTCCTCACTCGCTCGTCCACTCTAAACACCAGCTCTTCTGGGTCAGTAAGGTTACGCACCACCTCCGTTCCCTACGCGCCACACAACGTCATCAGGACACGCCCGCTCGGGGGCACACACACACACGCGCGCGCAGTGTTTCCTTACCTTCCATTTCCCACCCATGGCCTTCAACTTTTGATCCATGTAGTAACAAAGGGACAACAATACCATGGCATCGTAGGGCGCATGATTTAACACACACACACACACACACACACACACACACACACGAGCACAAGACTTGCATGTTAATCACGATCGCGAGACCGAGAACGAGAACGAGAACGGCCCGGTGCTGGTGTGCTTACGTCACAGTTTGAGGCGAAGGTACCATCTTTGAAGCTTATACTGTTGTAGGGTTTATCTCCCCACCGGATAGTGGGGTCTCCAGTCAGAGACAAGAGCGTCATCTAGAGCACAACATGACATCATAAGCAAACGGGTCGCTCATCATGGTGCCCACGGGTGTCCTTTCATGGTACACACCCACCAGCTAACAGTGAATCCCATATTTTGATTGATCGATCGCTACTTGTTGCCACTGTGACCCCAAGGACCTTTTCATAGCGACAGTGATAGTTTCAACTAATTAGGGTCTCGTTTACATCCGGGGGTCTAGATGAGGATTTTCAGCTCGGCAGCTCACACTCGAGATGATTGATTTTTTCCATTTCCGCACAAACCGGCTCCAAAACATCGTCAAAATGCCAATGAACAGCGTAAATCAGCTACAAAGGAGATCCGAAAAAGAAATCACTTCATAAATTTGGCTTAAACAAGATCAAACTGCCAATAAATAAGCACAAATAAATCGAGCTGGCGTGTGATCATTACACGAGCCTTCACAGTGATTTGCGCCTCAGTGACAAAAACGGGAAAAATGTATTCACGTCGCCTGAACGACCCCACAGAGTGGGCATCAGGCCATCATAGTGAGTGCCCCTGTACCACCATGGGCAGACTTTTACAATAAAAAAATACACATGGAGGAACAGACTATGCTCGCTGTATCCATCCACTAACTGGGGAAGCACCTGTCAGACCCTCGCTTCCTCAGAAACAGGGACCATTGAGGGACTCGATCACGGGTCTTCATGGTTATTCTCGATAAGGGTGTTTATTAAATGCTAAACTTTATGCTTTTAGTAGAAACGAGTCTTATGAAACCAATATTTTTGGGGTGTACCTGCGTGTAGTTCTCTGGGGTGCAATATGGCATGGCATCATCCAGCGAGATAACGAACAGAGAGCTCTGGATGGTCTCTAATATGGTCCTATTTACAGGATCAATGGAGATCAGGTACTCTCTGGCCTGGAGAGAACAAAGCGGACAGAGAACGGGAAGTCAGTTTTGATTTTGATTTTGTATCGACTACACCATGAACACATCATACATATCATAAGATAAATAGGAGGATCCGGTGAGACCTTAGCCCATCGCGTCCTCTCCTCAGTGGTCAGAGCAGCCACTCCTTCTCCCTTCTCATCTCGATCGCAAATGTCCTTAATGAAGGTCATCTGTCTGAAAGATCACACACCAGAGCAAAGTGGGCACACACTCCCCCAAAATACCAAGCTCATACTCTGAGAACTGGTCTGGAGATTCCGACAGGACAAAGCTGCTACAGGATGGAACGTGGATTTAAAGAAAAACAAAATGTGCCCCTCATGGACCCCTGGCTCTGTGAATTCCCTCATCGGTGGATCCCCTGGAGATCCTCCCATCCTATTTACTTAGGCCAGACTTTTTAATTTGGTTGTCTACTGACAATCTACTGAGGAGGGAGGAAAAAAAAAGAAAATAAATCATCATTTTTTAGCACTTTTCAATTTCTCGATGACTATGTGGAAGCAATGCGAAGAAATCAAATTTATTTAACCTACAATTACATTTTTAAAAAATGTTATGTACAGAACAATACTGTTGGCTCTCCACCGGAGGGCGGAAAAAGCTAAAAAATAAAACGTAATTTTTTGGGGAATTTCAACCATTAGTTTCTGCGGCGGATTCGCGAAATACCCCCCCCAAAAAAATGTTTTGTTTTTGTATTCTTCAAATATGATCTAAATCTATAGACTATAGAGTGGATCTACTTTACATTGTAAGAGGTCGTTACATAGTAATTACACAAATAGAATAATTAAATATAAGACCAAAACTGCTCCTGTGGGTTTTGTTCTGAGATCTGTCTGATTAAATCACGGGTATCTGGGTGATGTTGTTGGTTGCTCCCATACCTCAGTAGTTCAGGAGGAGTGAGGATGCTTCCATTACACAGCGCGTCGAATGTAAAGACTCGGCCCCGGCGCATCACCACGAGGTGAGAAGGACAAGGTCCTTCACTATCTACAAAACAGACACACAGCAGTCTGGAGGTTTCCCCTAACCCATGTGTTTAAGCGTGCCCAGCTCTCACACCGATGCCTTACCCGTCTTAAAGTAGTTGTGAAGCGAATCCTTGGTAACACCAGGCACTTTGCAGCTGCAGAAGAGCATGCGGAACTGGTCCATGTCGAAGGCCACGCTTCCTGCTTTATGGACGGCCAGCTTCTCCCTGGTCGACATTCAAACCGCTGCGCTAAAAACACTCGGCCCTTCTAACAAAGGAGCGACTGAAACATGCGAGCACTCACGTTCGAATGAGGTCCCAGAACTGCAGCGTGAGCCACGTGATCACACTGTTCCTCTCCATCTGAGAACCCTCACACGGAGGCCAGCAGTGCTCCAAATACGGACCCGGACCCCCGAAGTTCACATTGAGCTGAGATGGTGTCCGGACCTCCAAATACGCCGTGTCCAACCACCAGTCCTCCAGCTGCACAAGCCAACCAAGCACAGTCAACGACCTCGGGTCTGGCTTTACGCCTAATCAGTTTGCTTTGAAGAAGTCTGAGGTCCGTTACCCAGTTACGCCGGTCCTTGGCTCGTCTGAGGAGCTTCTGCTGAAGGTCCTGGCCAATGCCCTCATAGAAGCGCTTCACGATGGATTCTGTGTTCCGAAACTCGTCCTCTGAAGCAAAAGGCTTCACTATAAGAATCGACAAAAACAGGTCTTTATTAAAGCTTGTGCTTCTAGCTCCCAGTGATCAAACAAACTTCCCCAAAGGACCCTACTGGGCCTGCAGTTAAGGTCCTATGACCCAGAAGATACTGGGTTCAGACCCCACCTCTGCTAAGATGCCACTGAAGGGTACTCGAGTAGGGACCTTACCCCACAATTGAGTTGTCATTTAGTCTAGATAAAGACGTCTCCAGAATGGCATTACACTAAGTGTGCATGTGAAATAACCGTGGATTTAGGACACGTCCTGGGCTCCATAAAATCACCAGAACTTACAGCCAACAGGGGCAGCTTAACACACCTGTTAGGACCTAAGGTGGAGAAAATGGACACTTCGGGTCATAAGAAGCCTCCAGTAAAGTTTGTTGCACATCAAATCACCAACCTGCATCCATATATTTGTTCAGACTCTCCTCTAAAGAAGGTACAGGCAGTGAGGGAAGGGTGACCTGGTACTGGAAGGTTCTCTCAGCCCTGGATTCAAACACTGCATTGTCCATGATGGCACCTAAAATATAAAAACACAAACTGTCCGATTTAATATTTAATTTGAAGCTTTATCTTAATTATACGACACACTGAGGCGTATTGTTCAGTTATCAGCAACGTTATCTCTCAGACGTTTGTGCTAAAGGGCATTTCGGCCCTGGTTCCATATCAAACGGGACAAAGTCCAGAACACTATCACGGAACCCCGGACCCATTTCCCATGGGGGTGTGGGCAATACGACGGATCCTGATAAAAAAAAAACACTGCAGGTTAAGAGCGTCATTAATCCTGTTTCATTTGTTTGTTTGTTCGTAGGGGGTAAAATATTTTAAATCAACCTGATTAAGCATGGGAAACTATTTGAAAAGCAGTTTTTAAATAAATGTCACTACTGATGCATTTTGTCAATTACAGGTGTTGCGAAAATGTTTTAATAAACTGCTCACAAAAATAAGGAAATATTTTCATAAGAACTGATGAATAATCTGCTTCTGTCCATGCCCCATCACTGCCAGAGTGTTTTGGCCCTCTTGGGGTGACCCTACACCCTACTGAACCCAATATGGGGGAACTCTGGTCCAGTTTGATGCTTCTGTTAAATTGATCAATGAAATGCATATGATTATTGGGTTTGCATCTTATTTAGTGAACAGCTTTCTTTGATTAAATCAGGCTAAAGTCCCTTAAATAAGGCAGGATGAGGGAGTTTTTGGGGTTAACTTTACCTGTTCTCCAGTGCTGCCAGGTGATATGTCCAGTCCTGAGATGTCCCGTGTCCAGAAAACCCTGTTTCTGCAGGAACTATTAAACTAGAAGCTTCTCTTTACTCCCGTAAATCCAGATCTATTTCCATAAACACATTTCAGAGTGAGATAAGAAGGTGTTCAAACGGAACCCTGGCATGAATTAAAGTTGGTTTTCTGCTGTTATTGTTGATAGTGTAATATAAAAGGCAGGATAATTTGCAGTAAGCTCCACTGGTCCGGACTCTGCCTCTCTTCCCTTTACCTTTACCCCACTTTCTGTGAAAGAGTTAACGCAACATGGCAACACAATTTCAAAATACGGGTACCACAGCTACTACAGCTACCGGCTAACACAAAGCTTCCACAGCTACCGGCTAGCACAAAGCTTCCACAGCTACCGGCTAACACAAAGCTTACACAGCTACCGGCTAGCACAAAGCTTCCACAGCTACCGGCTAACACAAAGCTTCCACAGCTACCGGCTAGCACAAAGCTTCCACAGCTACCGGCTAGCACAAAGCTTACACAGCTACGGGCTAACACAAAGCTACCACAGCTACCGGCTAACACAAAGCTACACACAAAGCTAGCACCGGCTAGCACAAAGCTTCCACAGCTACCGGCTAACACAAAGCTACCACAGCTACCGGCTAACACAAAGCTACCACAGCTACCGGCTAACACAAAGCTTCCACAGCTACCGGCTAACACAAACTTCATTAATTATTTCCTATTTAATTTATAATTAATCATATTTTCTCAGCACCTGTCACAATTATTTGACTTTGTTTTATTTGAATTTATGTAAACGTTATTTTTTAACGTCGCATAGGTATCAATTTCTATTAGAAAAAGGTTACGTTAATACAAGTCAGAGACGTTCATCTGGGGGAAATTTAGAGTAACCAATTAACCTAACACGTCTTTGGATTATTAACAACAACAACAACAATAATAATAATGATAATAATAATAATAACTATATCATTATTATTATTATTGTTATTATTTATCTTCAACATTATTTTTAATTATCAGTATTATTATTATTATCATCATCATTATTAGTATTATTTTTATTATAATAATTATTATTATCATCATTATTATTATAATTATTTTTTATCATCATCATTATTATTATTATTCCTATTATTATTATTATAATCGTCATCATTATTATTATTATTAATTATTTTTATTATTATCATCACTATTAGTATTATTGTTATTATTATTATTTATCTTCATCATAATTTTTTGATTATCAGTATTATTATTATCATCATCATCATCATTATTAGTATTCTTTTTATTATAATTATTATTATCATCATCATTATTATTATTATAATTGTTAATAATTTTTTATCATCATCATCATTAGTAGTATTATAAATATTATTATTATTATCATCATTATTATTATTATTTGTATTATTATGGGCCCAAGGTGGAGCGGCCTGGGTCCTCCCTGTGTCTGTGTGGGTTTACTCCGGGTACTCTGGTTACCTCCCACAGTCCAAAGAAATGCGTGTTAGGTTAATTGGTGCCTCTAAAGTAGCCATGGCTGTGTGTGTGCCCCCTACGATGGATTGGCACCCTGTCCAGAGTTGCCGGGTGGGTTAAGCAGAAGATAATAGATGAATGAAAAATAATAATTATTACTACTACTACTACTACTACTAATAATAATAATACCTTTAACCTTTCTATCATGCAGTTTCTGGATTTTGTAGCTGCTGAACACACGGTATTTATGAAATAGTACATGGTTATAAGCAGCAGCTATCATCATAAACATCAGCCTTAGACAAACGGTGTGAAGAAATGCTGTTGCACTCCTCATGTAAACAGACTGATCAACTAACAGAAATATGGGAGAAATCAATTAAACAAAGGAGACAAAAACCCATTACACTCGGTCATTCATTTATTGTTGTTACATGATGTTACTCAGGGTTACACAGCTGTTAAAAAGAATTAACCTTTATTTTGGGACCCGCTGTCCCTTAGTGCTGTATTAGATAGAAACCTTTTGACTCTGGGATGTTGATGTTGTCTTGATGTTGTTGGGTTTCCTCACATGAACTTCTCACTTCAGGTCCGTCCACAACATTTCTATACGATTACGGTCAGGACTTTGACTTGGCCATTCTAAAACATCGATTTGATTTATCTATTAGTTCTACACAGAATGAAAATAGGTTTAAATGTGAGTTCTGGTATTTCTTATCTATTGACTAAACTCTTTAGTTTGTAGTTATGGAGCTGAATCAGACATTCTGATCTCCTCCACCTCCTCCACACGCCTCCTGACTTGGCTAAGCCTGTTGCTGAGAGACACAAACAGGTCCTTGTTTTGTATTCTGTGTTCACATTCCCTACTGATTCTGCACTCCAGACCAGACTACTGATTAAGGCCCTTTCATGACTACGATTTGTTTTGTCCTATTAAGTGTATGGACTTGATCTTCTGGGACCAAATTGAGACCTTTCATAAATCAGCCCAGATATTTTGCTGTGTTATAAGCATGCTTCTAGCTGAGCAGAAGTATCATCATGAGCAAATAATTATCGAAAAGAGAGAGTGCATCTCTGACTCTTTTGTTGTTGGGACGGGAGGGGGTAACTCCATTAAGTGATTACATCACTACAATCCATATTTATTGATGACCTCCTTGGCCAAGGGGATGTATGCAGCCATGGCATCTTCTTTGGACATACCTGTAAAAAAAAAAAAAAGGGGGATTCATAATGTTAGATCAGACCTGCACTGGCAACCCTGGTTTGCTTAAGTTCTCATTGATCCATCCATCCATCCATTCATCCCATCCATCCATCCATCCATCCGTCCCATCCATCCATCCGTCCGTCCGTCCCGTCCCATTAATCCACCCATCCATCCCATCACATTAATCCATCGATCCCATTAATCCATCTATTAATCCCATCCATCCATCCATCACATTAATCCATCCATTCATCCCATCCATCCTATCCATCCCATCCCATCCCATCCCTCCATCCATCCAATCATCACATTAATCCAAACCATCCATCCATTCATCCCATTCATCCAAACCATCCATCCATCCCATCCACCCTGTTCCTCCCATGCATCTCATCCATCCAATCCCATCCCATCCATGCAAACCATCCATGCATCCAACCCATTCACCCTTCCATCCATCACATTCATCCAAACCATCCATCCATCCTATCCCATCCCATCCATCCATCCTATTCATCTAAACCATCCATTCATCCATCTATCCCATCCACCCATCCCATCCATCCCATCCCCATCATTCATCCATCCATCCACCCATGAAGCAACACTGAATCTCAGAGGTGGGACACAGGCATAGATGAACAGAGAAGTTAACTACTGACCAGTAGAATGGAGACCTGAACCAGAGCCTGCCGCCAAGCAGGAAAGGATGGCTTTGCTCTTAAGTGAGGGAACATCTCAGACTGTGTGGTTCCGATATAAAGTCCAGTGGGTCTAGGGTTCCCTCTCCCTGTCAATCAAAGACCAATCTTGGGTTGAGTCTGGTTCTATTTGAGTGTTTGATGACCAAAGGTGTAGAGTTGGGTTTTGGTACCATCCACCTCATCTATGCCTGTGTCCTGCCTGGCCAGAGTTCCTCCAAACCAAGGTACAGGGTGGCTGGACCCATGGGAACACAAGCAGTCCTCAAAAGCTCTCAAAACGTTCCCCTCATCGAGTCAAACCGAATAAAGAATTCTTCTGACTCACAGTGTAGGTAGAAACGGAGTACGTTACAGAATTCCTCGTACCTTTTTTGGAATTCCAGGCCTCCCATTTGGCTTTCCCCTTTAAATCCAGCAATCCTGGTGCATCTGTATAAAACAGCATCATGCATCACCGTCAGGTTCCCCTGAACACACACGGGTTCGGTACTCAAGCACTTCACGCACCATTACCTATGTTAACGTTCCCAACGCACGCCTGCTTGTAGAGGCCGTACAAGTCCAGCAGCTCCTGGTCGGACGGCCTGCTCTTCACCTTCTTTACGTCCTCGGCAATTTTCTGGAATTCAGCCTGCAGGAACAGCACAGCATCCGGACGTGTGGTTGGGAATTTCTAGCTGGTAAACGTCGCATTTTGTACGTAACGCTTTGAAATCAAACGCGCATTCAGCTCCCGCTTTGCCCAGAAAGAGTCTACAGTTACCTGCCAGATGTTTAGCAGCGCTGACATTATGCTTTATACGTGCAGTGCTTATTTGGAAAAGGTTTTCGGGATCATGTGAGACCAGTGGATAACTGACCCATAATCTCCACGCATTCGACCGAGCTAAGCCCCTCTTAATCACCTGGTTAGATAACCCTAGCTACATGTGAGGTGGGCTATGGTTCCTCAGACTGAAGGACTCTGGGAAATGTAGTTCCTCTGTCTTGCCCTTTAAGCCAGAGGATCTGCATTTTTTATGCATATGAGGAGATTATGGGGTCTGTCCTAAAACTTATGGGCTGGAAACAGTTCCCTGTTGCTGTCCCAACCTGGGTAATAATTAATATTACTATTTTGATTTTTTTATTATTATTATTAGAAAATCCAATGTGATTATTCATTTTATGTTTATTTAACTTCAACTTCAATAACCTAAAGCAACCATGGTTCAAGAGCGTGGACCTTAACCCACAATTGATTAGGTTGTACGTTGTAAAATTTGTTAATGAGTTGTTAGCTGCTCAGGATGAGAGCATCTGTTAAATCTACGTAGTGCATCCAAGTTCTAACAACTTTATTATTAAGTATCAATCAACGTATAAATCTCACTCTCCTGGGAACAACGACAAATATGAAGCTTTTACTGGTCCTGGCAAGACTTTTTTTCGATAGCAAAGCTCATAAAGACACTTGGCACTGTGTTCATAATCTTCCATACCATCTTTTATCTTGTTTTTGTAGATAAAGATAGAAGGCAGCTGGCCTGGTCAGAACCCAGATTTGAATTTGAGAAAAGATGGTCCGTCTTTCCCTGGAATGCCATGGGTCTGTTTTTGCCTAGGCGTGTGTACTGTGTTGCGCCGTCTAGTGGACAAAAACGCATTTGCATTACAAATTTACAATCTAAGCGATCACGCTTTAAGGGCTCAGCTCAAAAAATCAGCAGTGGCAGAAACGGGATTTAAACCCTCATTTTGAACCTCCTCCCAAAGTTGGACGTTTTTTTTTGGAGACTCGTGCAGGTGTAAAAAGAACAAGCAAACGCCATTTACATTTTACATTTACAGCATTTCGGAGACGAGCTTACAACAGTCAAAATTACAATCCATGTAATTGTGGGTTAAGGGCCTTGCTCAGGGACCCAACTGTGGGATTTGAGTCC
>JAUZSV010401493.1:0-11093 GCA_034780495.1 Parotocinclus cesarpintoi | reverse complement strand
TATTAAAAAAGAAAAAACTAAACATCACATGGTCATAAGTATTCAGTATGTTATAATGCCATTATAACATTGCTGTACAATGAAAACATAGTCCATTGTCTCAGAAAGAAATTACAATGGACTATGGATGTTCAAGTCAAAGTCATACCTGTCTATGCGTGAAGTGATCGTAACACATTCCGTCCCATCCCAAGCACAAAAGGGATCCCGTGCCAACACACAGTCAAAGCAGGAAGCATACTTGTGACATGCAGACAGGGGTAGCTGAATGACCCCAGAAGACGAGCCTACATACACACTCATCTAGAAGTGAAAACAGATTAAATTAAAAACAAGACAATTGTAACCAACTTTTTTGTCTGTGAATCTAATCTATCGGTAGATTTTATGGATGCCTAGTTCTGTGTTTAAAAGGTTGTTTACAGGTTTGGTGCCATATGTGCATGTATATTAAATACAAATTCAATGACAGCAATAAAATAGATTACTACTGTGCAAAATCTGGTTTCCTCCCACAGTCCAAAGACTGCATGTTAATTAGTTACACTCATTTGTCATTCACTTGAGTGTATACATATGCCTTTGCTTTGATGTACCGCTGTGTGTGTGTCACTGAAACGGCTGATAGCAATGAAAAAAAACGAAACTCATCTTGAAATATTTGTTACAACGGAATTTGAATGACAAAATATGGGCACAAGTTAAGGGAACAAGCATTGGCAAAGAGTTTGTTGAAAGGAAACACACCATCTGCTGATACTGCCATTAACGTTTTCTGCACAAACCTCAAAAATTTACCAACTGATAGTATGACATATTATATGATATGATATATATTATCTAACTGGTACCACAGTCCTAAACCCAAGCTTATCCATATTGTACATTTTAAATTGTGACTGTTTACTGACCTGTTTCTCAGATACGACTATACTGTCCACAGGCTGTGGCTTCTCAAACAGTTGCAGCTCTTCAATTATATGAAGCTGACCTTCAATCTCCACTGCTCTGTGAAGCCAACCCTCATCTGCAGCATTCAAAGAGCCAACAGCACCAGTAAATAAAAGGGAATGATGAAATCACGGGCATAACAAAATAAACATACATTTTGACCACTACTATGCTTGAATAAGACAGCATCATTGTATTTGGGATCTAGTTACTGACTGAAAAAGCACACCTGTCCCAATGAACAGCATGTGGTAAGTTTGGCCATCCAGAACAGTCACTTTGTGCACAACTATCTTTGTGTAGTCCACTGTCCTCTTGAATAGTAACGGGCGACGTCCCAGAGGGAGGATCATCTTCGACATCAGTGGGTGACGGCGGACAAAGTGCAGTACATCATCTGGCAGGTCAGTAGAGAAGTTTATACCTTTGGCCCTGAGTCGATCTGTGATGCACTGAACAGCAAAGCATGCAAGAATCAGCAAACAATGATTTTTGAATGTTATGGAACAACTTAACCCTACCCAACCTTTCCCCCAGGCAAGTTGATTAATTTCTTACCTGTCTAGCCATGCCACAGTAGTAATTACTAGTCTTTAGCCTACGCAATAACAAGTAAAAATGTTGATAAATAGATGTAAATGCTTTAGGCACCAGACTAAGCAACCACAATAAAAATAAAAAAAAAATCACTCAATTATTTTAGCTTTTGTAAAAATTGTTTATAGAATTCTTAAATTCTAAAGATTAAACTGTCAAAAGAATGTGTAAGCACTCACTGGAATTGCCTAGGTTTTCACATATGCATTTATTTTTTGCCTATTTCTGATCCCCATTAATAATGAACAATAAAGACAAAAGCATCCCATACACCCTTTCCTTCCTTGGCTTTTAACTGTTTATAATAACCATTATATTAAATTATTATAATAATTTACCAGTGGGTTAAGATATATGATTAGGTGAGCATACAGTCCTGTACTTCAACCTTCAAAAGTACAGATGGAGTCTCTCAGGTATAACAGGATAAGCAGGTCATAGTGAAAGGAGCCTGTAGAGTCAGACAAGGCTCCTATAAATACTGGGCTTACCGAACCAGGCCGTGGTTCAGGCACCTTCCCTGTGAATTCGGCCCACTTGGAGTTGGCATTCTCCTGGCTCTCCATGTAGGGCCCATTGAAGGCCTGCTGGATGTTGGTAATCGAGTAGCGACAGATGGCTGAAAATTTGACGTTTTTCCTGTAAAACAAGAATGTGTACAAGCAAGCCTTAAAAGTGGCAGTAATACAGGTAGTCCGAGTGCCAAACCCACTACAATCCAAAACAATAGCTCTTCTAAAGGTGTAAATTAGTGAAAGAATAAGCATGTCACTAAGGATCACAACAGAAGGTGGGGAAGAACATCAGGAAATGTTTTCAGCAGTATGTCTGAGAGCCTTGGGTGCTTATGTTGTTTCTCAAGGTCTTGGCATGATGGCACACAGGCTTCATGAGCCCACAGTGTAACCATGGCAACATAAATAGATTACAAATGTAACAAAAGACATCCAAGAGATGTGCAAGAAGGTAAAAGGAAAAGGATGATCAAGAGAGTGGGAGAGAGAACAAACCTATTAGGAAAAACAGTACAAGCTTCTGACAAATGTTAAAAGCATATAGTATCTCACAAAAGTGAGTACATCCATCACATTTGTTGCAACTATTTTATCATATAATTTCATGGGACAACATATGACACTTTGACGCAACATAAAGTAGTCAGTCTACACACAACATGGCCATTCATGTCTAAACTGCTGGCAACAAGCGTTAGTACACCCCTAAGTAAAAATGGACAAATTGTACCCAAAGTGTCAATATTGGTGTGGCCACCATTAATTCCAGCACTGCCTCTTAACTCTCTTGAGCGTGGAGTTCACTAGAGCTTAACAGGTTGCCACTGGAATCCCCTTCCATTACTTAATGACGACATAATGGAGCTGGTGGATGTTAGAGCTTGTGCTCCTCCACCTTCCATTTGAGAATGCCCCACAGATTCTTAATAGGGTCTAGGTCTTTAGACATGCTTGACCTTTTCCCTCAGTTTCTTTAGCAAGGCAGTGGTCATTTTGGAGGCATGATTGGGGTCGTTCTCATGATGGAATACTGACCTGCAGCCCAGTTTCCTAAGGGAGAAGATCAGGCTTTTCTTCAGTATGTCACAGTAAATATTGGCATTCATGGTTCCCTCAATTAATTGTAGCTCACCACAGCACTCCCAAACTATGAAATTCCTACCACCATGCTTGACTGTAGATAAGATACCCTCGTCTTTGTGCTCATCACCTGGTTGCTGCCACACAAGCTTGACACAAACTGAACCAAATAACTGTATCCTGGTCTCATTAGATCACAGGACATGGTTAAAGAAATCCACGTCCTTAGTCTGCTTGTCTTCAGCAAACTGTTTGCAGACTTTCCTGCGCATCATCTTTAGAAGAGACTTCCTTCTGGGAAGACAGCTATTGCAGACCAATATGATACAGTGTGTGGTACACAGTCTGAGCACTGACCGACTAACTCCCCACCCCTTTAACCTTTGCAGCAATGCTGGCAGCCTCTGGATATGGCGTTGAGCATGTGCACTTTGGTCGATTATGGCAAGGCCTGTTCTAAATGGACTCTGTCCTGTTAAACCATTGTTTGGTCTTGGTCACCATAGTGCAGCTCAATTTCATGGTGTTGGCAGTCGTCTTATGGCCTAAACCATATTTATGTAGAGCAACAATTATTTTTTCAGATCCTGAGAAATTTCTTTGCCATGAGGTCCCATGTTTATCTTCCAGTGACCAGTATGAGAGTGTGTGAAAGCAATAACATCATATTTACTTACTTGCTCCCCATTTACACCTGAGACCTTGTAACACTAACAAGTCACATGATACCGGGAAGGGAAAATGGCTAATTGGGAACAATTTGGCCATTTTCACTTAGGGGTGTACTCTCTCTGCTGCCAGTAATTTATACATTAATTGCTGTGTGTTGAGTTATTTTGTGGGCAAATTTATACTGTAATACAAGCTTTAGACTGACTACATTATATCAAAGTATCATATCTTTAGTGTTGTCTTAAAAATATAAAAATATATAATACAATTGTTACAAATGTAAGAGGTGTACACACTATGATATACCGTATATAATAAAGCATAACAGTTACTGCTAAAAAGCATACAGAGTGATCATTAGAGGTGAAGCATGACAAAAGGTAGTATATATTCAAGAGTGAGTTTCATTTTTGTGCTTAATTGTGCTTCACAAGAGCATAAACAAGCCACAAATAAGGCACAATCATCATCAACAATCATACGCAATCAACGTAACCTGACCTTGCAGGTCATCACAAGTATCTTATCATACGTTTGCAGTCTGAGGCGTCCTCCTGTTTGACACCTCTCTGCGTCAGCAGATAATACACATCTCTGTCTAGTCATGCATCATTCATGTATGCAGACCCATAAAGTTGCTGTGTCATACTCACCCAGCCTGCCAACTCATCATAATTGCTCTTCTCACAATATCAGGCACACTACAGCACAGCAGTACAAGCCACAACCACCGAGCATTTTAGGTGCTTACACATCGAAGGAGCTTTTTCATAGTCTTAGAACTGTGCAATATTACTCGCATGTTGACCGTAGTTTAGAAAGCTGTGCATAGAAAATGATTTAGCTCCTTTTTCAAGGCAAGGTTTTTCTCAGCACATAGGAACCCTGGGTGATTCAAGTGTGCGAATTTTGGACCAGATGTAGAAGTTCAATGATTGGTCCAAAAGTAGTGTCGCAACTGTATAGTGATTTTTCCGGGTGCAAGCGGCTGTGTTGATCTGAACAGCCATGTTTAAACACTGCTTATTTCATTTTGAAATATCCCCTCATTTTCTACACTTGTAGAAATATAAACAACAGATACTGAAAAACAGGCAAATGGACTATCAGTGAACTAAAGGCTACAATGAACCTATATGCAATGGAGATATATTGCGATTTTGAGTCATATATACAAAATGTCACTTTAGCGTCACACAGAGTTCCTATTCGCAGTGCTAATAAAAAAACAAAATAAATTCACAGGGGAGCTTCCAAGTTAGCCACTAGAACTCTGGTGTGAGAGTGCATTTTGCTTTAGCAATACATTTTAAATTAATGTACTAGATTTTCCTAAGAATAACCAGAAACCACTAGACGGTAAAGCCTATAGCCTCTAAACTAAGCAACAGATACTATAATACATTAAATATTCAATACTCAAGTATTACTACAAAAAGAATTAATGCTTCAGGGATTCTCCCTGGTGCATCTTCACATCTATTAATGAATAAGAGATGACATACACTACAGGGTGCCACAAAACCCATCAAGACACACTGCTGGAGCTTCGGTTTAGGTTCATCAGACATGAGGAGCATAGCCAAACATATTTTGAATTCAGGAGTCTGCCAGTTCAATATAGCCCAATGCTCACAATTGGCTGGCTTGGTCTACATCAGTGGAAATCAGTCTGTGAGGCTGACACTTCAGGCATGCTCTAAATGGCTTAAGCCCACTTATGCAATTATCAAAAGTGATCCTGTGTGTCGAACTTCTCCATCTCCTCAGTCTAGCCAATTTATGTAATGATTCAATTTCAGGAAAATTTGAGGGAATTTTTGTGTTAAATGGAAAGCAATCAAGAACCCACAGAAATGGACAATGATGTCTGGTATACAGGACTCATTTTCATTCAACATTAAAAAAAAAGACAGTAAAATGCATCAGCGGACCAGTGAATGAAAAGTCTTTACAAGCTTCAGGTGCTTACCACTCTAGGCCGAAAATGCCATAGAACATAGTGTCTTCAGTCCTGGCACCCTCCAGCACAAACATGCTGCGTAAAACATTAAAGTGGAACTCAAAGTCAGGCAGTGAGCACACGAGCCGGGCCTTCAGAAAGGATGTCCATTTCTTCTGCAGGGTCAGGAGCCCTCCTTTGTCGCTCTGTAGAGAACAGGAAAAAAAATACTCAGACTTGCCTCTCTAAACATTAAAGAAAATTAATTTAAAGGGTTAAAAATGTACAACAAAGTAATCCTTTATCCATTTAAAACATCGAATTCCACATGTTGTCATTTTGCAGATGCACTTGTCTAGAACAACTTACAACTGCTGTCTTACAATTGAAGAAATTTTGGGTTAAAGCTCCTGCTCCAGGACTTGACAGGGGAAAGACTTTAACCTTGGACATTCAGGTCCAAAGTCCAGTAACTGCAATGTTAAGTTATCACAGTCACCTTTAATACTTCGTGATTTTTCATTCATTCATTAATTTTATTTAATGCTTAAAGCTAGTCAGGGTCATGGAGAAAGCCGGTACCTAGACGACAGCACAAGGTGCAAGGCAGGAACAACCCTAGACAGGGTGCCAATCCATCTTAGGGCACATACACTCATACACACATTCACACTAGCGGCAATTTAGAAACATCAATTAATCTAACATACATGCGTTTATACTGTGGGAGGAAATAGAATTACCTGGAGTAGACCCATTTGGACATGGGAAGGACATGCAAACTACACACAAAAACGTCCGAGACCACTCCACATGGATTCAGGCCTGGGACATTCTCGTTGTGATGTAACAGTGCTACCCAGAGTCACTGTGCTACCCTGGCTATTAATATCCTAAATCTAACTTTCCTTTCAAATAAGACATAATTTGAAGGTGTATTAAAAAAAACATGTTATTAAACCTTCAGTTACTAAACAAAAAACGTATAGCATAGCAACAGGTGGACAAAACAGCAAACAAGGTGACAATCAAAAGACCTCTGAACAACCATCATATCAATGTCAATTTTTTTCTACACAGCGTTCTTTAAATTACAGCACTGTCTCAAAGCAAGATTGCAAATACCTAGGCACACACCCCCAACTGAACAAACCTACAGTAACAGTGGATAGGAAAAACTACTTGGGAGGAAAAAACTTTGGGAGAACCAAGACCAAATTGCCTTGGGTAGGCCTAGATGTTATATGCAAGTAATAAAATAAATTACTCTACATAGAATAAATAAAACAAGTAAAATCTAAACAATAATGAATGAAAAATGGTATGCAATATTACAGAGAATATAAAATCTATAATATGAATTAAAAAACTACAGAGTTTAATACACTTAATAAATCAATGACTATATCAACTTAGAGATGTTACCCAGCTACAAGCATAGACCTAAATATTAAAATACTGGCAAGTTAAACATTAATTATGAACGGTATCTTGGTAGTGTGCACAAGGTTTGCTGATTTTAACACTCACTGTTGGAAAAAGAATAATGGAGAAAATCTCAGACCCGACTAAAAGATTAGCCGCTTCAGTTAATAACCAGATAAAGGAAAATGATGGAAGGAATTGCCACTGCAAGAGAGACGTGCCAGTTCGAATAAGAAACCTGAACAACAGTTAAGCCTAATAAGATTTAGTCAGTTCTCTCACTTTTCAGCAAATGCATTTAAAAAAATGGACAGTTAAATTCTAAAATGTAAGCCTTAAGGCATTGTAAAAACTGTGGATGTTTTGGACGCCGTTCTATAAAGGTAACGTGTGCGCTGGGACTAAAAGCAACCTTACACATAATATAAATCTTCTGTCTTGTGGCATACTCCTTTATTATATGTACTGCCCAATCCTACAGCTATTTGAGCATGTTAGAGTAAATCAGTACTAGGTCCACTCCTAACGAGTTCAGTTCTGAACTGAACAAAAAGAATGATTAAGCACATGGGCAAGGCACTGTTCTGCTGTGTGTGAGATAGTGGAAAATTAGAACAGGTTTGCCTGGACTGGATTGGTGTTCATTTCAGTAATTATATTGTCTGTTGGCTATAGTAAATCTAATTTGCATCCTGCCTCCCTAGAGAAGGATAGCTTTTATTGGACCCTACATTAAATGCCTCTGCATGCCAATTTCTCACATTGGAAAGGTTCCCCTGGGCCAGAGTGTTGGAACAGGCCTAGAAAACTGAACTACAGCTAAGCACATTTTAAGAACAAGCAAAATATCTGCTACTGTAAACTGGTAAAAAAAATTATAAGGCAAAGTAGTAATCAGCAAGGCTTTCAATTAACTACAAAAATAACATTTATATCTAGAATGGCTATGCCCACATTTCACAATATAATCTATTTTCCAAACAAAGTCTGCTCATGTGTCAGTTAATCTTAATGATGGAAATACATAATTATCCTAGATATGAAAAATTACAAAACAATGAAAATATGCTGAAGAGTACAAGTATGATGATCTGCGTTTATAATGACGTATGGGGTGACAGGTAATGGGTTCATGTTGGCATGTGTTAGAAGAGTCTGTGCTGTCAATGCATTTTGCTGCTAGCATGTAGATAATGAAAGATAATTTCCTCATTAAAGTGGTCGTGCTGTGTGGACAGGCACAAAAAAATTACAAGTCTGCACAGAATCTACACAGTCCACTACAGATGGATCATCTTTGTACGGCACACTACAAGTGCTACAGAGAGACTTACTTATTTTACATTTATTTATAACTGTGCAAAAAGAGGCCTTATGATAATCAAACTTGTTCACGCCTTGTGTTCTGGGCCAATCATGAAAAGGCTCGTCCTGTGAGTTATTAGCAAATAACAAAAGTACAAAAGCCATAGTCTGTCATTGTATGGAGTTGGGGTTACTTTACACTTCTGTGACCACAGCATTAATGCAAAATAGTACAATTATAATATGAAGCAACATAAGCTGCCTTCATGATGACATCTTTTGAAGGGATGTCCATGTATTCTTCAATGAGACAACGCAATGCAATGCTACGCACATTACAAATTCACAGCCTCAGAAGATGGACTGCTGCCTTGACCCATCCCTAGTAGAGAATGTTTAAAATACTTAAAATGAGAAATTGACACCCCTATAGCTTTATAACAAAGCTTGGATACAAATCTGTGATCCTAAACGTTTTGGTTTTCACTGCCATGTCTATAGCATAAATTATCCATGTTGAATACCTTTTCCATATCCAAATTGATTCATAAATTAACTAAAAGACTTAAGTGAAGTTGGATAGTGCTGTCTATTGTGCAATACATGATCCATCATAAAAATTGGAGGCATAAAGTCAATTACCAGTCAATGGGAGCTATAGTTAAAGGAAGGCCGATGGGGTTTGAACTTCCTCGTGGATTCATCATTGGAAGTGGAACATTAAATAGCCAGCCAAGTGGCTACCACCCACAGCACTCAATGCCAACCCCCTAATGGGTTCTGTGACAGAACATCCTGTCCAAATAAACTAAATCATATTCTAAAATGTCTCTGCTGAGTGGGGGACACCTACTACCTGGCACCACACTAAGTGTAAATTAATGAGAGGGATAAACAAATTATTAAATAAAAAAAGAAACACTATGTCAATAATCACTATGAGAGAACTAGAAGCCTGGAAGAATTGCATGTCTATCTAAGAGATGGCTCACAGGGGAATAAAAGATGTATGAGAGATATTAAACAATTACATAGCCTTACATTTCAGTGTGTGAATACCTTTTTTGTTTTTCCTTAACAAAATTATGTCAATTAACGTTCTATAGTAGAAATTGTTTCCATTTCACCAGCCTTTTGGATTCTATACTGCTCACAAAATTATCCAATTAGGGGATAATTCAAAATTAATTACTGCATTATAAAATATCTCCTAATTTTCGTGCGTGTTATAGCTTCCACATCCTAATCATATTATGACATAAGTTCTTTATGCCATACCTTACAAATGCGGGCCACACGGGCCACCCTGCTATGGCTGAAATACGGGTTGTGTTCCGGACTCTTCTCGGTAAAGAAGAAATAGATCTTATCATCATCTCCCTCACTGCTATTCACACTCTCCTTCACCAGTGCTGAACTCACAAAATCAGCCTCTGCAAGGAACCAAACACAGACTTGTTAAAATGCAGCAAATTCAGCAACAAAAAATGGCCTCTCACTATATAGGCCAGAGAAACTGATGCAAATATTGTAGCATAAGTCATTCATTCATTTTCTTATGCACACAATCTTGGCCCTGTTCACGAGAAAGCTAGAGCAGAGCAAACCAGTTTGTTTATTTGTTTGTTCTTTCAGCTTACTTAACATCAGTACCAATGGCTATTCAAGATAGACACAAGGTTACATCAATACAAAAGGTTATATAGAAACAAATCAAAGTTCAGGCCAGTATGGAATAATGAATTAACCTAATGCGGAATGTGGGAGAAAACTGAAACACCCTGAGTAAATTGCCTTGACCAGGGACATCAAATAACTGTAAAGAATATATACATGGATATACACACACACAAACACAGGCATATACACATAGACGCAAATATGTAAGCACATACACCATCTACAGATCTATAATCCCCATTCTCTGATCCACTGACCATAAAGCCAGCGAGTGGGGGCATCCTCCGTCTTTAGCATGGGAATTGGTGTATTCCGTCGAATGTCAGGAGAACTCCAAAACTCGTATTGAGAAGCAGTGTACATTTGCCCATCTGAAAGGGACAACAGGTTTAAGTGAGCAGAAAGCCTTCATAATAAAAACCAACTATATAAAATGCCACAGAGAATATAAATCCCTTACAAATATTAAATGAAATACCGTAATAGAATATCCTCAAATTTTTGTCATCAATGTATTTTAAATACACCAGTATATGCTAATTATAACTACAAAATCAGACGATAGCATACAGATTGATGATTGCAGCCTTACCAACAAGCAAGCCAGTGTAGCCTTTAGCAGGGTCATAGGGACATCTTTCTCGACCCTCCTCAAACACAGAGGACATCTTAAAATGTCTGCTATCCTGACAACGCAACACAAAATAAGAAACCTAAGCATGAGATTGAGGAGAGTCACAAATATCAAACCTAGACAGCTGAAAGAAAGACAAAGAAAGAAAGACAAAGAAAGAAAGACACGCACACACACACACACACAATGTGGTAGCCTAGCGGTTAAGGTGCTGGAGGGTTTAAATCCAACATCTGCCAAGCTGCCACAGTTGGGCCCTTGAGCAAGGCCCTTAACCCACAATTGCTTGGAT
>JAUZSV010401401.1:0-11094 GCA_034780495.1 Parotocinclus cesarpintoi | reverse complement strand
GGCAGAGACGTAACGAAAGAGGACAAGACATCAATAAACTAAGAGTGATCATAAAGGAAAGACGTGGGCTCAAAGAACACCATCAGGGGGAGATACTATCAAGCCAAAATACTGACAATTATGAGTGATAGGATAGTGAGAACTTTCAGAACGAGAGACGCCATGCCAACGAATACGTTTCATATATACATACAAGAGGCAGAGTTGAATAACGTTGCTTTGTATGGTCACCAGCCAAATAGAATTCAAACGTTGGAGAGCGTTCAGAAACGCTTCACAGGCATTACTGATAGTGTGGAGCATATAACCAAAAGATTGCAAGAACTCAAACTCTAAAGCCAAGAAAGAAGAAAAAAGACGACTTTGAAGACGAAAAGAAGACTCTGAAGTCTCAGACATGACAGAGTTTAGTATCAAACTAATACATCCTATCTTTATTTAAGCTTTGGTTACAAGAAGATTATGTAAATAAATTTCCCTGTTTCCAGCTCCCCCCAAAGCTTTACTACATTATATTCAAATGGTGGCACATGTGGCATTTTCTTAGTTCGTGCAAATGTTATGACCATGTATTGTTAGGACCATTAAAAGCTCAGTAGCTTGAAATGTTGGGTTTGGCCCATTTTTTACCAGTACTGTAAGTATGTAAAAGTATTCTGGGTATGTACATTTATGAGAATATGCCTTGTACAAAAACAATGCTAGTACGTACACCATAACCAGACCATTCTGTTTCAAGCGTCTAACCACTATGCCTTCTAACTAGAGCTTCATGAATGTAATAATGTATACACATATACAACTCATTTAATATAAATAATGTAGTATAATTAGTACCCTTCTGTTTTTCTAAGCAAAGTTTAGACATTAACACATCAAAAAACTAGACAGTCTATATGCGACTTGGTGTCAATGTATCAAAAAGGTCATTTTAGTAAACTGGTTATATGGGAAGCAAAAGGCAGTACCACAAAGTCATCAGGCCTGTCACTAGTCAGCCCTGCGATAGCTGATGTGGGCATCTGAGGACCATAATATGTCAGTTTCCCATTAGTTATGTGGCTCTGGATGACTTCTAGTGCCACAGTAGAGCCATCAGTAGCAGGAAGATCAATAAAGCTACCAAACACAAAGAAAAAGATTCAGATAAAGCATTTAATATCTTGAAGGCACCACTGGTCTGAACGTGCTAGCTCTGGCAAGGCAGAACTGGAATTCCATTATAGACTGGAGACACCCAATGGGGAGACTGACGACTGACAAGTTTAACCAGGACTGTGATCATGAACTGCAATCCAGCCATCATCTCACCAGAGGCAGGATATGAACCTAGTACTGATCACCCATGACAAATTTACAGTTTGCTAGAGGTCAAGGCATCAAATAACTGCTTAAAAATACACTTACACAAAGTTGAAAGTACCTATTTAATTATACTAACTATATCCAGTTTACATATACACTTAAGTTTAATTTTATTTTATTGCAAACAGTGTTGCAGGCTCAAAATATTTCATGTTTTGCCTGATAACGATGTGATTCCAAGAGGCAATATCAACAGTTGGTTGTAATCATAATTTGGTACAAAAGCAGCATCCATGAAAGGCAGTGTTTTTGAGAAGCAAAGATGGACAGAGGATCTGCAGTTTGTATATAAATTAAATCAACCAGACTAAAAACATTACAAATCTTGGGTTTATACCATTTGCAATAAAATAAAGATCAAAATAAATGTAAGAACACAATGTAACTGCAGTTTTGTATTTGCATTTTCCATGTTGTCCCAGCTTTTTCTGATTTGGGGTTGTGCTGCCTCTTCATTTTCATAAACTTTTCTTTCAAATTTAGTATCACCACCAATTTTCCTATTGATCACTGATAAAATAGTCTTGTAGTCTCGTTCACACAGGTTTGACCTGTGTATGGTATGTGATAAGCAACCACCTACCAGAAGACAAATTAACCACTACAGCTGGCATTATATTAATTTCAATACAACTCTATTACAAATCAAGTTTACTGAATTTACTATACATTCTGTTTTAGTCAAGAACCTGTGTATGTGTATATATTGCACCCATAGCCTACAACAAAATGATGGTTATACTGCTCGTCATGGTCATGGTAATGGTCTAGGTAAAGGCTGCAGGTTCCCCATTGTGTCTCGTCATGATATATTAGAGTTCTGTTTGTTCCACTTCATTAAAGGGGAATATATCTGTGGTAGTGCCATCAGACCAGAAATACTCACAGAACACAAAATCACTTAAATAAACAAATACATCTGCTGGACAGAGATTAGACCTACCTGGGCTTCATCAGATGTAAGTCCTTACTTCTCTCAATATTCCAAATTGTGAGAGATTGTGAGCTTGTAGCACAAATTTGCTGCCAATTAGTTGGATTAAAAACCAGAGTTGTAATGTCTTCTTCAGCCTGAGGATGACTGCAGATTGCAGTCCCACTTTCCCAGTTCCTATAAATATTCCTACAGATTAGCAAAGCCTTCTGCATGAACAGACATGACTAATAGTATCATATATAGCCAACAGTCCAATTGTGGTAACAGACAAAATAACAGACGTCACAATGTGTGAAAGAGCAATTGCAAAGTGACCGCACATGTCAGATGTTAAAACAATACTTCTTAATTGCTTTAAGGAATAATGGCCAAATATTTAAGAAAATAGCAAAAGTTCTAAAAGATTTAACAGCTGCAGCAGCCAAACCATCAAATGCTACAATAAAACTGGTTCTTACAAAGATCGTCCCAGTAAAAGAACATCACATGCTACCTCTGCTGCAGATGCTTCTACAAGCATAACAGCCTAAAAAACTGACAGTTGAAAGCACCACAGATTACAGCTATATCAAATGCTTTGTGCGCCCGAGCAGCATATAGAGTACATCTCATATAGATGATTTGTATTACTTTATTGTCTCAAGTTCTTTTCAACACGGTGAAGTAGGTAAAATAAAGAATGTTTTTAAAACATTATAAATGTATTAAAAGCAGGTGTAGCCTTCTGACTGATACTGTAATACTGCACATTTATTTTTATATAGTAAACGACACCTAAGAACACCTCTCCGCCACTCTGTGACAGCCTTCTTACGAGCCCATATTATTAACTGCTGGTGGATTTAGGAAACTAGTTGCCCAGCAACAAGTCAGATACAATTAACTTCAACCAAAACCCTTAGGGATTATTTGGAACAGGCTATATATAAATATGCACCCAAAACTAAAGCTAACTGTTTCTAACAATGTATTCCTAATACTCACTCACTTTCTTATGCATTTGATGCTGAACAGGATTGCGGGTGCCCAGTGCAAGACAGGAACAACCCTAGTCAGGGCACCAATCCATCACATACACTCACCCACTCATACACACACTCACACAATGGGGTAACTAAGAGACACCAATTAACCTAACACTCATGTATTTGTACTGTGGGGGCAACTGAATACCCAGAGTAAACCCACACAGACATGGGGAGAACATGTAAACTCCACACACAATGGACTGGTCCACCTGGGGATTGAACCCAGGAGCTTCTCAATGTGAGGTGACTATCCATCAAGCTTATATCATAATACTTCCTTCATAAAATTATCACTGTTATTAAAATGAACTAAGAACTTACTAAAATATAAAGCAATAATTTGGGTATGACATTATTGTTTTGTTTAGGGTGAGTAGCATCCTGTCTGAAGATATACAGTATACAGGTGGGCGGATAGAATATATCCAATACCTAACAGTCTTACCATACTGTAATGGTGTAATCAGGTAAAGATGAGCAGCAGGCTAAATAAGGACCGGTATCACTCAGTGCCAGAGCTGTGTAGGATAGCACAGCTATGCCTGTAAAAAATATGTAAACCACATGAAAACTTGAAAGATGTTTAATGTTCATTTTGTTCAAATATCATGTGCCAATTTAACACCACTGCCTGCTACTGAAAAGCATTAAATAATTAGCTTGTCTACGGGACATCCAACCTTGGCATAAGGGCAGGGATGTGGTAGTAAATGTCAACAAGGTGAACTGAGTAACAAAAAAATCTGTTTCAAATTGTTTACTGAAACTTTGTGGCTTTGTGGTATATTCACGAGACAGAAAAATTGTCACCTCTCACTGAAATGTACCTAATAGAGTGAAATAACTCTGACGAGAACTTCCTGTACACTGTGGATTTTAATACTGCTGGTAGACCCATATGCTTTGATACGCCGGCAAATTTAGTGCCTTCCTTCAAACTATGGCCTTTGGCACACCCAAATGCAATCACTCCTTTTTGCAAATCATTAGCATCTGTTTAGTGACCCATTTTCCACACATCAAATTAGACATTCACTGAACTGTGTCACCTCTTCTATGAATCTATGAATCCCGTATTTATTAATCATTCTTGTGTTACCGCCACCTTAAAATACAAAAGGTGACTACTATTTTGTCCAGGGAATATATATAAATAAGATGTTAAAATAAAAATAACAACAATGAACATAATTAGCATAAATCAACTTGAGTTACCTGTTGTTAAAAAGTGAACAAAAAACAAATGTATCCATATATTTCAGTTGTTCCTGGCTTGATTAAGATAATACGCACCATTAAGTTCAGCTCTTAAACTGATCTCAGGATAGCTGTACACAAAAATGGAGGGATGATGTTTCTGTTCAGAAAACGCAATGGTTCTGCTTTGTCTGTTTGCTGTGAAGACTCCCAGGCCACGACCAGGGCTCTGAAGCACATTTCTTGTTTTTGTCTCCACATTGAGGAAAACTACGTAATTTCCACAGCTATAGCAGACTATATTCTTATCCACAAATTCAATATTCCTGCTGGTGAAAACCTGCACCCACCTTGTGAGATAAAAGAATGAAGAATTAATTAATATTCATTACTAAATACAGTCCACAAGTATAATGACAATAAACGGCTTCTATTGTATCCTATTTAAATAAATATTCAACCATGCTAACATGCAAAGCTAAATAGTATAAACTGAGTATACGTTTATCCTTTTATGTATACGATAACCAAAGCAGAGGTTTGCTAATTGTATAGCTAATAGCTAAGCTAAATGTTACAAATGTTACATACTTGACACCAGAATACAAGAGCAGAATTAAGTCTACTCACACCCTTATGTTCACCCTTACAGCACAGGATGTGAACTGTATGTCCGGATGTTGTGTGTGCTACCTAATGTCTACAGTTGAGTATGTGAAATGGCATGCTTTGCAAGCTATTCATTTTACAAACTTTAAATAGACACTCACTGGCTACTTTATTAGGTACATTCAACTTTATTAGTGTTCAAGCGCTTGTTAACAAAAATAGCTAATAACTCAATCATGTGACAACTCAATGTATTTAGCTATTGTGACATGTACAGGATGACCTGCTAAGGTTCAAACCAAGCACATAATGTGGACGAAATGTGATTTAACTACTCTGACTGTAGCACGGTTGTTAGTTTTAGACTGGTTGGTCTTTCAAAGGTAATTCAGAAGCTGCTGATTAGCTCGGATGGTCATGTACATCTGTAGGGTTTACAGATAATAGTCTGAAAAAGAGATAGTGGCACTTATCTGGGTGAAAATGCCTTGCCTTCCCTGTTGGTGAGGTCAGAGGAGAATGACCACATTGGTTCAAGCTGATAAGAAACAGTTACTCAAATACAGTGTTCCCGGGTGGTCCTGGGATGTAACCCCCGCGATGAACGAAAATCCGCGAAGTAGGGACGCTATACTTATTTAAGTATTTATACACTATTTAGATCTTGCAGAACGTTTGGGTGGCATCGTAGGGCTTGAATGAATTCAGTCTATAATGAAACTTTCACAAACAGCGATCACAACACCGCAGAAAAAAACTTCATGTCGGCAAGTAGCGACTCAGGAGGTCGATGCTCTAGTCTTACTTCTTGTTTTTGGTGAGTATTCATCCGCTGAGTAAATACGCTATTGTAGTGTTTTTAACTGTTGAATAATCAAGCAACACGATAAAGTAATCAAACGTTCTCTTTACTTAACACTCCATACATCACTCTCGTATCACACATGCTCTGTCCGTACCGAGCTTACAGCACCTCATATCCTACACATTGAGTAGACACAACAGCTATTTACTGTAAATCGTAATATTTTATGATTTATAACATTCAATTATTGTTAGAATTAATATTTGTAATACATTTTTATACATTTTGTGATTTTTTTTATGTAAAAGATGTGATATATTTTTTCCATTAACATTTTTTGAAAACACGCGATGCACAAAGTCGGCGAAAGGTGAACCGCGAAGTAGCGAAGGAACACTGTACACCGCTCATGTAAACCACTCATTACAAACAAGGCATGCAGAAGAGCATCTCTAAATGCACAACAACTCAAACCTTCAGGGTCAGAATTTAGTGTAAAAATTACGAATGCATGGATCCATCCTGCCTTGTACCAAACAGCTCAGGCCACTGGCAGTGGTGTAATGGGGTGGGGAGTATTTTCCTGGCACACTTTGTACCCCTTACCTGAACATTGTTTAAACACCACAGCCAACCAAAGCAGTATTGTTGCAGACCATGTGCATCCCTTTATGATGCAGTGTAACCATCCTCTATCAAACTGCTTTTCTTGGACATGACAGGGAGTTCACTGTTCTTCAATGGCCTCCACAGTCACAAAATCTCAATCCGAAAGATCACATTGAAATGTGGTGAAACAGGAGATTCCCATGATGGACATGCAGCCAACAAATCTGCAGCAACTGCGTGATGCCTTCATGTCAGCATCTATGAGAAATGTTTCCAGCACCTTGTTAAATCTATGCTACAAAGAATGAAGGCAGTCTAGGAGTCCAAGCCAGAACCAACAAGGTGTACCTAATAAAGTGGCCAGTGGACGTGGACATATGCACATATGCTACCGTCTGCTCCATGCATTACTCTAAATGTCTTTTGGTCTCTAAACAAATAATAAAGCTGAACTGTACGGCACACTAATGTTAGCCACGTAGTCTCGACCTTTAGCAAGATTTCATTGTTTTGAACCATATTTGAATAGAGAGTTTAATAGTTATTAATAGTAACTACATTTTGTGTTTGTGTCAGCAAAACAACCAGTAGTTCAGCAGTTACTAACCTGACTTCCAAACTTCCCAAAGCATCCATTGCATTGATGAATTCGCTTCACCTAGCATACGCCGATAAGTTTATATGTTTCCACGCCAACCGTAGTCCCGCCTCCAGTCTCACGTGGTGTCACTGCCCGCGCTCCTATTGTTGCAACGTGCACGTAACCAGGGTAGCGTGTTCACGGACATAGCGTTTGTCTGTAACACAATTACAAAAACCATGCTTATGAATTCAAACGAAGGATATATAGTACACACACGTTCTGATTCATTAAGACTGCTCGAATTTACACATAATGGACTCGACTCTGATTCCAACTCACAGTAGATTGCAATGATTGATTCTACACAATAGCTTCTTATTATTAATCTGTTTACCTGTAACTGATTATAGCTGCTTATCTGATTCAAAAAACGTCAAAGGTAAATGACATGTCCAGGGGAGCAGTTACCCCAAGCCCTATTATTGTACAAAATGCCTTTGAATATTAACATGCTTTAAAATAATAGCTTATAGAGTCGAAAAAGTAGTTTTTCAGTTTGAAAAGCTATTGGAAAACTATGCCCATATATAATGTATACATGTATTCAGGCCTATATTGGTATTACTGGGCAAACATACTAAAATCTGTAGCCTAGATTTATATGTAGCACGACAAAAGTAACAAAAATGCAACAAAAGCACTTGGTAGCACCTTCAATGTCCTCTCAGCAATTGCTCTTGAGGAGTCATACTGTTTATTCTGTTCAGTCATTCCCGCCGCCCCTTCACACACACACACACACACACATACATACACATTTGCAATTTGTATACCCAATAGGAAGACTGCTTATTAAACAGCTGTCAAAAGGACTCCAACAATGAAAATTGTGTGAATTCAGAAGCTGATGTGCCAGCCATTCACTGAATGAGTTGGTATGATATGTTGATCTGCTGAAGTCATTAAGGCTAAGGGCTCCTGGTACCATATTGGTGTATCATAACAGAGAAAAGATCTGAAATAACTCCATATGGACGAGAAGGTTAAGATAAAAGGACGTGTTAAGATCAAATGAGATGTGATAGTTAACAAATAGAGCATTTTAAGTGGCAGTTCAAACTAAAGTCGAAAGTGTGTATTGCTTCACCATGGCAATAATTATCTTCCATTCCTATTGCTCACACTGTGAATATGAAAGAAACGTATGAATCCATGAGAACCATTTTACAAGACATCTAAGCTGATCAATGAAGGTTAAATCTATGCTTCTAGGACAATAAAGTGGTTATACAACATTTACTTCTTCTTGAGCCGTTGGGATAGCCAAGCAAAAGCAAAATATTGTACAATGCAAGGATGGCCTGCTAGAAAGAAATTTGAGATTGGTGAAAAAATATGAATAATAATCCTTAGAAAGTGTTGCTCCCCCCATTGCATATAAAATTGAAAGTCATGAAATTGTTTTTAGGGTGTTTGGAATCAAGATGGTGAGTGTGTCAATTATTTTTTCAAAGCTGGCATATTTGATGGCACACAAATTAGGCTTTTATTAAAAGACAGAGAATTCCCCAGTGTACTCAAGTTTAAAACCATAATCTTTTGTTAAAGAAACAAGTGCCTTAACAAGTGTGCCTTCACTCAATTACAAGTCATAATTTATCAAAAGACATGTAGGCCACATTAGTCCGTTATTATATTTAGACTACATATCTAAATGAGTATGTCAGTATTTTGATGAGTGGTTATATTTCCCCTGAGCTCCAAACATCATTGCACGTGTGGTTTAGTTAGTTTGTTCATATTTATGTAGAACACATAGCCAGTATAATCCAGAATATAGATTTATAGTATGTTTATGTTGCCAGCTTTTTAAAATTAGTGCCTTTAATGGCATAAGCATCTTGTTTGTTTACATACCTACTGCATGATTTAAAATTGTTGGAAGGACATCTGTTGTTTTGGGTTTCTCATAAAAAAATAAGTGGAACACATTTTGTAAACACAATCTTGAACTTTGTGTTTTAAATGTTTTAAATGGCATGAGCACCTTACTTGTTTGTATTCCTCCAAGTACTGCATGATTTGCATACTATAAGAAGCATTAGACCCTAAGCAAATCAAATGTTTCAAGGTTTCTCAATGAACAAAAATTGCATATAACTGTCCATCCATAAATTATCTTCCAATTAATTCACACAGCAACTCCGGGGCACAAGGGCAGGAACAACCCTAAACAGGGCGCCAATGCATCATAGGCCACACACACAGTAACTGGACTGTATGAGGAAACCGCCCCCCACACACACAGGCCCTAGGTTGCTCCATCCTGGGATTGAACACAGGACCTTCTTGCTGTGAGGCAGCGGTGCTACTCGCCGAGCTGCCCTGCATATAGCTGCATATTACAAATTAGATTGCACACTTATATGAACTATTTTGAAGAGCATCTAATCTCGTTAACATAAGTTGTAAGTTGCAACATCTTTTTTGGCACCACTGTAATACTTTGGATGGCATTTCACCTTAACTTGTTTGGGCTTAAGTAAATAGCTCTACTGTAGTGGTTTTGTAACTGCCTATTATATAACATTACTTAGCATAACAAAACTAGATATATCAGTGTATATAACCATAGACTTCCATTATATTTATACTACATAATAAAGTTTGAACAGTTGTTGAATTAGTTGATGAACGGAAATAATCAGTTAATACAGTCGTTCCCAAAGTGAGGGGCTAATGCAGAGGAGTAAAAAAGGTAAATGAATGAGGCACGTTTAAGAATCACTGAAGCATGCCCCTTCTAAAGGTCCACATTAAAGGTGATTTTTCACTTTTTCTTTGTCACACGCTTCTTGTTTAAGACGAAATTGGAGTTTTTATGAATTGCAATGTTTAGAGTAGATTCCAGATGTGATGTGATGTGTGTGTGTGTGTGTGTGTGTGTGTGTATGAGTGTGTGTGTGTGCGTGTGTGTGTGTGTGTGAGAGAGTGTGTGTGAGTGAGTGAATAGGGGTGCTCAAAATTATGGTCATCTAAACAGGGACACTGCAAAGCTCGAAGCCCTCTTGTCTTGAGGAACGTTAAGGACTTTTATTTTGGTGACTGAAGGCGTTATTGGTTGTCAGTATACCTGTAGTAGTAAGAACGACGCGTGCAGAGAGACGGAGGCATGTTTTATTTCGTATAGAGTGAAATGAAAGTCTACGTTTTCGTTTGATTAATGAATGACAGGTAATGGCGGAACATCCAATATTCCCGTGTCTGTTCTGTGCTTGTAGGAGACGCTAATTATTGTGCGGGTTTTGACTGTATGTTGTATACGCTCTGTTAGCTTTAGCTGACAGTTAGCTATTAGCCATTAACTGCATGCCTGTTCGGTTTGTGTTATTCGTAGTTAGCATGCGTGCTACCGTTCTGAGGTTATAATGCTACATCTCGACCGGACATAGTCATGTTTTATGATTGATGTACAAAGTTCAAAGTTACAGAAACTGCCTTGTTCTGTTAAGTGCCTGAAAGGAGGAAGTGAATAGTCGCTGTAGCTGTGAGCTAACGATCAGTTCTTATCGACGGTCACTGTCGCGGTAAAAGCGAGCTGTGAGAGATTGAGGGAATAAATCTGATACAGCACGTTATGCAGCTCCAGCCTTTGAACAAGCCACTACGGAAAATGTCGTTCTGTATCAGACTGCCAGTGTGATTAATGAGAACAAGTTACAACAGCGATCATCTCTGCTAAATATAAATCTGATTAGAACTCTGGATGAACACAGCGAGTAAAACTGTGCTAGGCATGATGAAGAAAAGCTTATTATGCAGTGTCTCCCGTAAGTTAAGGTTTATTTATTTATATTGCGCCTTTTACTAAGGAGAATTGTCTAAAAGCAGCTTCACAATATTACACTGTCTTAAAAGGCCAATCCCAAGTTGAGCAAGCCTAGGGCGACAGTGGAAAGGA
>JAUZSV010401201.1:0-11095 GCA_034780495.1 Parotocinclus cesarpintoi | reverse complement strand
GATCTTGTTGCAGAGGTGGGATTTGAACCCTGGACCTTCTGCTCCATAATCCAGTGCCTTAACCTCTAGGCCACCACAGTCACAGTAAAGGGTTTGGACTTTGACGTAACTTGTGTTTCAGAACTTGTGTTGACGGAACTATGTGAAATATTGCAATTTATCGCTATAGGCATAGTATTGGGATATAATCGTATCGTGAGCAATGTATCGGAATGTGCGTTGTGTCATGAAGTATTTTTTAATACCCAGTTCTACTTTTTATTATATGTTTGTGTTTAAATAATGTTGTTACTTACTCTCTGTAATAAGTTTGCTGCCTGAAATTGTAGATGGACTAAAACCATAAACATTTTCTCTCTTCCTTTTCAGTTATTTTGTACTTTAGCAAAAATCCTACTATTAATGATCTCTGCTAGGTCGTGCTTTTAATTTCAGTTTCAGTTGCTGCAACTGTTTTTAACCACAGTATGAACAAAGCAGCTTTATGAAAATCTGGGTCTAGTCACTTAATGCGCAGACGAACGCAACAGTGTTAAGGAAAACTTCCTCAGAGCAAACCCTGATAGGAACCAAGAGGTTAAAAAGAGAAGCTCTGTTGGTTAACATTAGTAGATGTTGGTTTACAGTGGAATGGTTCCCGTGTGATTAGAGTTTTATACATACATTTTGTCTTTCGTTATTTGAACAGTGAATTTAAGTAAACCTGTGCAGCCTGAATAAAAGCACTCAGGCTTTGGTGATGTGACACCTGTAGCTAAGAACGAGCCAAAATCTAGACGTTGGGTTTATACAGGAAGCCTTTTGTTATTCTGTGTTCAAATCTGAGTTTGGGCTGTATTTTTATTCTGAGCTTGAGTGAATTTGATAATTTTACAGAGTGCCCTTCTCCACAAATAAACTGAACTCTAATGTTAGGGACCAATTAAGAACAGCACACAAAGCAGTGGTTCTAAGTCCACCTGATGATTTAGGCCACTGAACCAGTGTGTTCTCAGGCACAATGCACTCCATTGTCTAATAAATAATTAAACGCAGATTAATAGAACCACACGCCAGAAATTCTTCTAAAGGATCCAAAGTATATGTACAAGGAATTTGAGTTTAGTTAACGACAGCCTGTTGTTTAGTTAGACATTTAGTTCCAACAAGGAGTGAAAAAACGTTCAGTTCACCAGAAAATGAGCAGTGGAATAAGGATGATGAAACTCTTTGGAAGTCTTTTTTAGTGTGAAGCAATAATATATAGAGTCAGCAATTAATATTGGCTTTGATTCAAATTTGATTTGGTATGTGATTATTTCCAGGGAATTTCGTCTTAGTTGAAGGATCATTTCTGAGCAATGGAACAAGCTACATGCATGAGGTGAGATAATGACTGGATAACAGGATTTCTGTGTGAACAGAATAAAATGAAAACAGAGAAACCAGTATTTTATCGCAAGTTCTGCTAGGCTAAATTAGCTTTTTAAGGCACTTTTTTTGTTATAGCAGTTATTTGTGTAGTAATAGTTATTTGTGTGTATTTGTGTAGCACTGGTAGAAAATTTCAAAGTAAATTTACTACGCTTACGTTTTTGTGCCAATTTTAAATGCAGGTATGCGCCATTTAAGGACCACATTAAGTTCTGTGAAACAGGTAGTTGACCAAAGTGGATGTTGACCTTTCATTATCATAGTAAACATTGCCTTTTATGCTATTGTAATGTAAATATAAAGGGTATTTTCACGAGGCAACTGTGTGCAAACAAAAGAAAAACACAAATGCTAAAGCTTTTGTAACGTATGGATATTCACAATAATTATAGAAAATACAGTAAATGACTGTTTTATCCGTCTGTAGGGGAAAAAAACTGCGATGATAGACAGTATTAGGAACAACACGGGATATCAGCCAGATGAAAAAGAGACTAAGTAAATGCGAATCAGTTTATATAGTCATAGGTACAAGTAGTTACAAGTATATACAAGAAGTGGGGGGACAGTAGGGTAAAGCCATCCACACAATTTAATGTACACAAAAAGTCTTTACACACATCAACCAAGTTACAACAGTTTTTAATTCAAATGTGAGCCAACAATCTCGACTGGTAAGGTGAATTGTTACTTGCACACATACACCAGGGTTGTCAGATCCTACACGGCAAACAATCAAAAGAGCCTATTGGAGCAAGCCCAAAAGAAGCGGAGTGAGACTGGAGAGAGAGAGAGAGACAGGATTAGGAAAGCTAAAATAAGTAACGAAACATTAGAGACAAGTCCCAAAATATGCAGCCACAGCACCAATGGTTTAAATAAAAAAATAAAAAAAAAATAAATAATGTTCTGTTCATTAATTTTTTTCCAGATTCACTTTAATTTAATTGTAGGTTACATACATTTTATTTTTGAATAAATTTTTTATATTTCTTCCTCCTTCCTTGTATTGATTCCACATAGTCCTGGAGAAATTGCTGAAAAATAAAGATTTATTTGATTTTTTTTTTCCTCCCTCCTCAGTAGATTCTTAAGTAGGGACATCCGAGAAACAATTAAAAAAGTCTGGCCTTAATGCAAAATAAGCCTAGAGTAGAATAATCGGACCTGGCAACCGTGTGACTGACTGACACACACACACACACACACACACACAAAGTTTTATGACTGCCATTGCACTTTAAATTTGCAACAACGTAAATAAGAGCTACACTGCTAATAGTAACAAAATTAAAGCAACTACGCAGTTACATTAAAATATACTATATTTGTTTTAATTAAATTACATACTTTATTTAGATCTATGGGTCAGTGGCATGATCTATTCATTAGCAGAGCACCCATGATAATAGTTGTAGCTTTTTGGTATAATGTGGTCACAAGGCACTAAATTAAGGTCCTATCTACCTTTTATTCTGTAATTAGATCTGATAGTGTTGTGGACCTACTTCCAAGAAAGTGTGTGTTTTTTTTTTTTTTTTAATCACTTTTGGCTGTCTACAAACATTTGCCTTTTTTACTACCCTATATACTGTTCTTTTACTAGGTATTGCATGGAAATGAATAGCAGTGCACTGTTAACTTACTTTCAAGTGAAGCGGCTAAAAGCAGTAAAACCATTCAGCTCTTGCCCTCACTATCAGAGTTTGCTGTGTAGGGATGAATGATTTAAACCACAGGTAAACTCTTATCATTTGCCATATGAAGCATTAGATCATTTTCACATCTGAGTCTCATTATGTAACAGATTGGCTCTTAAACCAGTGACACGGTCCAGTTCCTATAAAAGGGTCACTGACTCCCTAAACAAGCTCTGGCTCAATCAGGGGCACAGTGTCAGCGGAAAGGGGGTTTATATGTGGTGAAAAAGCTATCGAGTTTCCTTCGTTTTCTTAGTATCAGATTCAGGATACACTTTCTGCTTGAATGATTTATTGCAGAACAAATGCAGTGCTTGTTATTACAAACAAAAGTATTAATTATACTTTAATAACTCATACAGGCCTGTATAGTTTTTTATTCATGATATTTGGAAACTGTTTATTTCCCCTAATTCTTAAGCAAGTAAGGCAAGACGAGAGCAAATGTAAACATTTTTATACTGATAAAAAATTAAACCAGCTGTTTATTGTGCAGAGCATCTCAAGCCAATTGTCTTCTCAAATACAGTGCAAAAAGAAAAGGGATTTTTCCAAATGGAGAAGCAAAGAAAGTCTCAGTTCTGAACATGTGATAGAACTCCTACAGTATCTTACAAACGTGACTCAAAATAACTCAACACACATACATTAATGTCTAAACCGCTGGGGGAAAAAAAAAGTACACCCCTAAGTGAAAATGGTGAAAATTGTGCCCAGAGTTTTAATGTTGTGTCTCCCCCCCCAGCTGGCAGCACTCATATAACCTCAAACCATGATATTTCCACCACCATGCTTGACTGTAGGCAAGACACACTTGTCTTTGTACTCCTCACCTGGTTGCTGTAACAAATGCTTGAGACCATCTGAAACAAAGAAGTTTATCTTTGTCTCATCAGACCACATGACATGGTTCCAGTAATACATGTTCTTAGTCTGCTTGTCTTTAGCAAACTGTTTGTGGGATTTCTTGTGCATCATCTTTACAAAGACTTCCTTCTGCTACGACAGCCATATAGACCAATTTGATACAGGCATATGGACTGAGCACTGGCAGGCCCCCCCCTTTAACCTCTGCAGCAATGCTGGCAGCACTCCTATGTCTGTTTTCAAAATCCAACCTCTGGATATGATGCTGAGCACATGCACTCAACTTTTTTGGTCGACCATGGCAAGGCCTTTTTCTGAGTGGAACCGCTGTATGGTTTTGGCCACCGTGCTGTAGCTCACTTTCAGGATGTGGGCAATAATCTTCTTATAGCCTAGCCCATCTTTATGTAGAGCAACATTTATTTTTTTTGAGATCCTGAAAGTTCTTTGTCATGGGGTGCCATGTTGAACTTCCAGTGACCAGAATGAGAGGGTGAAAACACCAAATCTAACACACATGCTCACCATTCACACCGTAGACCTTATAACACATGATACCGGGGAGGGAAAATGGCTAATTGGGCACAATTTTCACTTAGGGCTGTTTCACTTAGATATTTCAAAATTGGACTGATCTTTCCAATCTTTGTGAGCTTTAGTATAGCATAGCCTTTCCCTTGTTCCCATACCAACAAGTGGCTTCTTGGCTGTTAGTCTTCCAAAATGACCTGTCCTGATCAAGCTTCTTCAGACTACAGAAAGGTCAATTTCCATCCCAACAAAACTGCCAAAACTGCTGCTATTTAATGCTCAAAAACTGCCGAAACTGCTGCTATTGCTCAAACTTGAGGGACACTCGTACTAAATATTTGCCATTGTAGCCTATAGAGCTTATAGCCTGTTTATTCTGTGTTGTTAGTACATAAAAATTCCCTGTGTTTTCTGGTTGAATTTTAACAAAGATAAATCATTTTTTATGGTCATTATACCATTAAGAACAATTATATATCCTTGAGTATCCAAGACTTGCATGAACCTGCATGGGGGCATGTAACATCATTATTAATTATTATGAAGTAACACTTTTAAAATAATTTTTACACCTGTGTGTGCCTACATGTTTTTTCGAGTTGGGTTACATTTCAATCCATTTCCTCTTTACCTACTGGATGGTTCTTGTAGCTGAAAAAACAGCATCCAAATAGTTTTTTTATTTATGAATTATTTATTTAGTTTTATAGCTATTTTACTGTGTTCCTCAGTCCACCAACTACTCAGTCCACTATTGATTTGACATAGTTAAAGTATATAGACTATAGTATTTTATGCAGAGTGCACTTATGTTACATTCTTGGACTTGTGCATTCAGCTTTCCACTGCTGTTGGAATTTGTCAGCCCTAGTTAATTTCTTTCAGTGATCTCATGTCACCAAGTTTCACTGGTAACAGTGGGAAGCAGTACTTACTTAAGCAGACTGTGTCAGCAAGCTTCTTATTAACTTTACTATAGAGTGTCTAAATAAACATTCATAATAGTGCAGTCATGCACAGTAAGGAGAGTGTATGTGATCTGGCGTGACCATATTAGGTAATAAACAGTATGTAAAACCAGAAAAAGCAAAGACAGTATAAACTTTGTCCGTTAAGGGCAAGGGCCTTAAAGGAAATCCCTTGAGCTCTAATTCCTAAGATGGCACTGCTTCTCGAACCATGATTTATGAAGAGCTGATATAACCATGTGAGGAAGGGATTACATGTGGTTAAACATTTGTCAAACACTACACTACGGAGTGAAATGTCGAACAAATGTCGCTCAACTTTACTGTGCAAAAAAGAAGCATGATGTAGCAGCAACAGAAGCATCGACTTCTCTGGGCACTGTGACATCTGGGATGGACCATCCCACAGTACAAACATGCGTCATGCAACATAAGCAGCATAACATCTTTTCCATTAACATCCATGCATTTTTCAGCAATATGATGCAAAACGAGCCAAATTAGATATAGCACATGAGTATGCATGTTCTTTTCAGTCTTTCTTTGAGGAACATTTTAAATTAATTTCAATAAATGTTTACCTCATGTATTCATAGACAAACTGGAGATCCTCTGCCTACATTTGCTGCTTAAACATTCAGCCATTCATAGATACTGTTTTGTTTATCTGTAGACATCACCTGTTGGAAATCACATCATTAAAAAATGTATATTAATGTTTTTTTACTTATTATTAGCCCTAAATTGCTCCCAACCCAACTTTTTTAGAATGTGTTGCAGGCCTGAATGCAGGAATGGAGGTTTATTAACAAATGAAATGAAGTTGACCATAAATATATGAACGTAAATATTCATATGTTTATATTATCTGCAATTAAATGAAAATCAAAGTAAATATAATAAACTGCATTTTGGTACCCTCCCACCGCTCCCAAATTGGTCCCATATCTGGGGTTATACGTGGGTTCTTTCACAAGATGTTCCTTTTTATAGCTTATTAAAATTCTAAATTATATCTCCATATGAAATGAATTATGCAAATTCCTCATACTAAAGCTAATTAAAACCCAAGTCACTAGTTTAAATCCTGTGAATGTCATGTCTTTCTTTCATTACGTCATTGGTAGATTCCTGTGTTGACTTTATGGGAGCGTATCCAAAATGTCACTGGTCTCCGGATTAGCTCCTCAAGTAGACTTTTTGCCTATTTGAGTGTTACAGAAAAGCAGCTTACTGGCACATTCAAATGGAGATGATGCACTTTGCTGTAAATGTGTGAGAAAGCTGCGGTTTCTGTCGTGCCTTTATTTTTTTTTTGGAGCTGTAAAAGCTCCATGTCACACACTTATTTGCTTGTAGCTCTCTAGTTAAGACGTAAACTAACTACAGCTGTTGTTGTTGTTTTTTTCTCTGGTTACAGTGAAGTACATGAGAGAAGCCACTCCATATGTGAAAAAGTGCTCACCCGTGGCTGAGATTGGATGGGAGACTCCTCCACCGGAATCTCCTCGGCCCAGCAGCCCACACTTTGAATTACCCAGCCCCCCTTTACTGTCCTTGCAGGGTGACTGCAGGTACATTCCACTGAAAATGTGCTACGTCACACGTGCTTTGACCACCCTGGACGCAGAAAACATGTAAATGCATTCAGTAAACGTGATGATAGTGCTGTAGTTAAATACACTATTCAGAAGCACTCCGATCATAAAAATGCATGCGCCCCAGTCACTATAAGGTTTTCCTCTTCAAAGTAACTTGATGCTGAAAGTTTTAAAGGCACAGTTAGGGTTGTTTGTTTTAGAAAATAATTAGCTGGAATCTTAACTGGAATTCAAGTAAGTTTTGAACTTTCTCACTTGGGATTTAAGTAATATTTATTCTCCCCCTTTGAAGTCTTGAATAATGTTGATCCGTATTAATTAGATTGTCTTTCCTTCTGACTCCTTATACTGCTGTGTGAATATTAACAGGCATACTTGGTATATAGGGAAAGTGGATTTAATGGTGACTATACTATACTTGTTTTTTATATTTGTGTGTGTAAAGTGAGGGAATGAGGGAAGGGTGCTTAATTCCAGTGATGATGAGCACAATTAATAAATTCCAGTGACATACCAAATATCAGGACTGTCAGGTTCAATCAATAGTCATTTTCCTATAGGAAGGCATCAGTACTTCCCCATAAGTGGAACCCTTTTATTACAGTGCTTCAGCATCAGTAATACTATGAGCAGATGCAAAACTATAGTTTAGTCACAGTGACTAATGCATTGATAGCTTGGAAAATGTTCTTTGTGGTTTGTCAAAATAACCAGACGGTTCACAGGAAATCTGTAAGGGAAGTGATGCACAGCTGAGCGGATTTAAAAATAGATTTACTCTCTTTCTGATAAAGCGATGTTTTCCCTACTGTGGGCTTGCTTTGGAAACTTTCCCACCACAGAATGCTCATAGTCAGCTGTTTGTTCTACCTGATTAAACTCAAATATCATACAAATATCACAACGTATAGTGTTGTGTAGTACAATTCCAAATTAGCTAAAAGGGACGGTATAAAAAATGCAAATAAGAAATAAACAATTTTTTTTTTTGCAGACACTATGAAACCAAGATATTTCATGGTTTGTTTGATTCACTTTTTGCATTTCAGACCTAATGCACGTTAAAAAAATGTTGAGAAGAAAACAGTTTAGGTAAAAACAATCATGTGACATAAAAAACAGGACATGTAAACAAATTATTATAATCATTATTTGGTACTGAAGCAGCATCCATGAAAGGATGACGACCATGAGGAGGAAAGGTTTGCGGAGGATCTCCAGTTTGTAAAAAAATCTATGAGAAAATGTTTAGAAATAGTGTCCCTAAAAGATTGGAATTGATTTGGATATTTCTTTCTCTATGGTGCATAATATCATTCAAGGAATTTGGAGGTATTTTAGTACATAAAGTGCAAAGGTCACAAGCCTAACCTGAAGATTTGTGATCTCTGATTCCTCAGACAGCACTACATCAAGAACAAACATTAATGAATAGCTGATGTTATTCATTAATGAATATTAAGCACATGGACAAAGGATTACCTTTTTAAAAATGTGTCAAGCACTGCAATATGGAGTTACATTGACAAATGCCAGTTAGAACAAAACTGTGCAAAAATAACCCTTATGGTAACCATGTTTAGAAGTGGAGTCAACTTCTCTGGGCTCGGAGGCATCTAGGATGGACCATCACACACTGGAAATGTGTATTTCAGTCAGATTCTGAATTCCAGTCATGGGGTTGTGTCAGTGCCCTTGGTGATAAGTGATATACACTTAATTAATTAATGCAATGCATTAATTCATTAATGCAAAAATGTACATTGACATCTTTTCCAGGGACATGCTCCACACATTACATAGGCATGGCTGTAGAAGAAGACGGTACAGGTACTTAATAGGCCTGCCAGCAATTCTGACTTGTCATTAAGAGAGCGTGTGAAGAGTTTTAAAAAGTACAATGTGACAATGACGACCCTGTACTGTTGCACATCTTAAGGCGTGTTTGCAGGAAGAATGGGACAAAATAACACCTGAGCACCTGGTCTCCTCTGTGCCAAAAATATATTTAATTTTTTTTTTTACTGTGTTGAAAACCTAATATAAAAAATGGATGTATTATTAACAAATGAACTTAATTTCACAAGACAAAACATGAAATATCTTTGGTTCATACTGTCAGCAATGAAATAAAGGAGATGTAACAAAAATACTGCATTTTCTTTTTACTTTATGGTCTTTTAGAACTAATGTACTTGGATAAGGTAGTAAATAAATTACATTCACCCAGGCTGTGTAAAACACAATTTGTGTTATTAACCTGAAATTATTTATTCAGTCTAAACCACATGAACCATCCTGTATTGTGTGGGTGTGTGTGGTACAGGATCTTTCTTCATGAAAACAGGTCAGCTAAACTGACTGTCTGTCTCATCCACTGTACATTCAATCATATACCCTGCAAAGGATAGCAGGTTCATCAGCTGCCACCCTTTCCTCCAATTTTTAATATACACTACATAGAAAAGCCTGACCACTGACAGTCTATTAACATTTTTGTGCGATCGAATCATCACCGTTGACGGGACACACCTCCTGCCACAGGTTACGTTTGTGCTCTGTTGAAATTGTTGGCACCAGACCCATCTGGAATAAATGATTATTAAGCATGACCTACTTTCATTTACGCTTTTCACCCATCTGGTTTATTCTTGACATGTGCATTGCAGCTGATCTTTAAAAGCACACAGATGTTTTGTGTTGGAGAAGTGAGCATTAAAGGTACATGGGACAAAACTGGCTAATCCTGGCCAATGTCATAAAGGATTCCTCGCCTTGCACAAGTGCACCAACTTGATTGTGTAATGGACAGACAATCTTTGCCAATGTTTAATTATGGGACAGTGGCAAGGCTTTTTGTGGTATGGATTCCACAATGGATTTATTTGAGAGTCTGCTCCATGTGAACATTATTGCATCACATCACATGCAGATTTTTCAGATGCTGCAACACTCCTGTACTACTGCTTTCAAAAGGTGTTCAGTTGGATTCAGATCTGGTTACTGAAAAAGTCACTGAAGAACATTGATCTCAGTTTGAGACAGCGTTTGCTTTGTAATGTGGTGTACTATCAAGCTGGAAGTAGCCATGAAACGATGGTACATTCTGGTCATGAAGGGATGGTCAGAAACACGGCAGATTCGGTCTATGGATTCATGTTGGTTCCAGATTCTCACCCTTCTGCCTGTGTATCTAAGCAGGAAGCCATATTCACACAGAGTATAGGGTTGTTTTTTTCGCACAAAACCCCCAAGAACTCTGCTTCTACTTTCTTTAATTTCCCTTATTTTCTTGAGTGAAGGTATTTTGAGTTTTCCTTTTTTTTACATTGTCAACAAAAACAAACAAACAAGCAAAAAAAGCAGAAACAAAGACGTGGTTCTTTGATTGGTCACTTATATTTGTATTTATAAAAAGAAAAAGAAAAGGCCTTAACTGCTCAATTTTGTTGAGCCTGTTCCATGACCTTCTAACTGTAGTTAAAACGTGCATTTTGGGTTGTACAGAGTGGTTATCTGAGTAACTAAACCCTGTCAGGTTATTGATCTCTCAACAACAATTATGCCACAGGTCAAAATCACTGTTATCCCATTTCCCCCCATTCTGATGGTAGATGTGAACATTACTTGGACCTGTATAGTACTTACAAGATTTTATGCATTGCACTGCTGCCATGCAACTGACTGATTAGGTAATTGCATGAATGAGTAGGTGTAGGTGAACTCTTGAGCAAAGTCATGTTCTTCACTTACTTTGATCATAGCCTTTTCAATTTGAAGTCACATTGATATTGACGTTTAAAAAAAGCTTTAACAGCAAGTGACAAACACACAAGGTTTTCTTGTTTTTATTGGACATGCTATGTTTAACCCTTATCTCAGAACAGTTTCCATCTGAAACAGATGAGTTCAGCAGTTTGCATGGTCTTAGTCCAAACGTGAGTGTGTGAGTGTGTGAGTGTGTGAGTGTGTGAGTGTGTGAGTGTGTGAGTGTGTGAGTGTGTGAGTGTGTGAG
>JAUZSV010401096.1:0-11096 GCA_034780495.1 Parotocinclus cesarpintoi | reverse complement strand
AGGCTGTGGGAGGAAACCGGAGTACTCGGAGTAAACCCACACAGACACGGTGAGAACATGCAGACTCCACACAGAAAGGACCCAGGCCGTTCCACCCTGGGATTGAACCCGGGACCTTCTTGCTATAAGGCAGCTACCCACCGAGCCACCATGCTGCCCAAGCAAGTATAGAAAGTGAGTGAGTGTGAGTAATACATGAATTCATTAAAGCAGTGTTATTTGTGAGTGGGATAAGGTGGTACCACAACTTTGTGTGCTTCTGATGGGTGAGCAGAATCCACTGCTTTGTACAGCATCCTTTTCTTCACCCTGCTCCTGATCTTGACTCTCTGCTTCTCTGTCTGATGTGCCCTGCACGCTTACAACAGGAACATCAGTCCCTCGACTCTCTTTCTCACCGCTGAATGCTTCAGCTTCACTCTTGATGACCCGTTGTTGCTCTAGAACGTCAGTGTGCTTTTGGCTGTCCGTTTCCCGTATTTGTCCTTCCTTATCCTTCTTCTGCTCATGCTCAGACTCTATACTTTCATTCTGCGTCCCTGGCACAGATGAACCTGGATGGAGGCTGCCTGCAGCTTTTTTAGTCCGTTTTGATCTCAGAACGGCTCTTCTTTCCTCTTGTTGAGGCTTTTCATTCTTTGATTTTACTTTCTTAGGTGTAGAGAAGTCAAACATGTCCAGGTTCAGATGGGTACATTCCCCAGACAGCAGGTGGAGCTTGAGGTCTGCTTTGGATCTGAAGCGTTTTCCTTCTGGACTTGAGTGGAAAAAGCCAAACACAAAAATGTAATCAGTATACAAATCCCAGAGATAAGGGATTACATTTTATTTCACTATATAATAAAATACAATAAAGAGTAGAATTTAGAAAAAAAAGCAATACCTGCAGGAATGTGTCAAAAATCCAAAGTACTGTTGTATTCAATATACAGTGTTCTCTCGTCACTTCGCAATTTACTTTTAGCAGACTCGGTTCATCACGGGTTTTCAAAAAATATTAATGGAAAAAATATTTAATAAAAGATTTTCGTTGTTTCCCAGGTTTTTGCAAAACTTTTACATTTAAAAAAAAATCCCAAAATTTATTAAAAAAATATATAAAAAATATTAATTTTTACCAATAAAGGAATGTTATAAATGATAAAATAGTAGGATTTACAGTAAATAGCTGTTGTATCTACTCAGTGTGTAGGATATGATGTGCTGTAAGCTCGGTACGGACGGAGCATGTGTGATACGAGAGTGATGTATGGTGTGTTAAGTAAAGAGAACGTTTCATTACTTCAGTGTGTTGCTTGATTATTCAACAGTTAAAAAAACTACAATAGTGTATTTACTCAGCGGATGAACACTCACCAAAAAACGAGAAGTAAGACTAGAGCATCGGCCGCCTGAGTCGCTACTTACCGACATGACAAGTTTTTGTCTGTGGTTTTGTGTTCGCTGTTTGTGAAAGTTTCAATATAGAGCAAATTCATTAAAGCCGTATGATGCCACCCAAACGTTTTGCAAATTCTACAGTTAAAACAGTTTATAAATACTTCAATAAAATAATTTTATGTAGGGAACACTGTACACCATTTTCTTCAATTCCAGGCCAGGTCTCTTTTCATTCTGTGAGGAACCTCCCTCCTACCAAAACGATGTCACTGATGTCACTATGACTATGCCGTTGTATTCATGGCTATGCTAACAACACCATATTTCTTTTTATTTGATTACACATTCTCACTAAACCTCTGTATGAAATATCCCATATAGCTGATATTTGTTTCAAATGTTTCATCACTCAAATATTATGTTCTTAATTAATCAAGTCGCTGCACTTACATCCGGTTATACAAAATTCAGGCAACAATCAGTGTTAAAAAAAACTCATCAGCTGATGGATATAACCTAGAGATATTCAGAAAGGTGCTATGCATCCATCAAGCTTTTATAGGAGAAAACTAAGTGCTGTTTTACTGGAGCAGGGAGGTTGTACAAAATACCAATAAATGCTGGGGAACCAATAATTATGGAAAGCGGGTTTCCTTAAAACAGTTCTTTCAGGATATTGTTTTATATTTCTCAGACTTTACTTCAATTAAAGGTTGGATTTTTTTAAAACCAATTTTGCAATGTAAGCTAATACAAAAATCCCCTAAAAGGGTTTTACTTTCAAACCCACTCACTCATCTAAAGATATTATTTTACATTCTGTATTAATTTTCTGGATGGTCTAGATTTGTCTGATTGGTAAGTAAGACACTTTACATAAATGAGAACAAATTAGATGCTATCCCACAAAGTTCAAGCAATGCACTGTACGGGATTTCCAAATGCTAATACACACACATTTTAAACATAGTAATAGGAAAATAATAATCATTATTTCATTACAATAGCAGTGCTGGGATCTGAACTCACAACCTTCTGAATATTAGGTCAGAGCTCATTTACTGTGGCTCTGTTCTCTATGTACAATACTGTACAGACCCTGTGCCCTGTACCCTGTCCTCAAAACCCTTTTCTTCTCATTTTGATGCTTTATCTGTAACTCATTCTTCACATACATTATCTAAGCCTTCAAGAGAAGATGGATTGATCGAGTCCTAAGAACTCCACTTTGAACAGCCACGACTTAAAAGATGATCAATACATCATTAAGTGACCACACAGCCTTCTAAAGGATTAAACATGTCTCATGAATGTGGTGTTCTGAAAAAGATCCTCTGCTCTAAATGTTTTCTAAACTGTTGTTTGACATTAAAGGCCAGATATATACTGGTTTACATTATTGATCTTAATGGTTCGATGCTGACTGTAAGGATAGCACACCCACAAATTGGTCTGTGTGACCAGAACATACCTAACAATGGGTGGAGACTGTATAACAATTATACTGAATTGCCAAAAGTATGCAATCACACCAAATAGTAAAATACAGTACATGGAGCACAGGAGACTCAGTTGCTTTCAGCATGGCATTTCGATAGGACACCAATACTGTAAGTCAGTTAATTACATGTCTATTAGAAATGGCCCTAAAAACTAACTGTTGTTATTGTGATGTGACACATCTAGGACAGTCACAATAGCAGCTCAGTCTCAAAGCGGTTGGACATAAAAACTCAAAGCTCCTGATTGCAAACATCCACTACAGAAACAGTACAAAACTGTTTGATGGGAGCATTATGGATTGGGTGTCCTTGGTTAAGCAATGAAACGGGTTACCTGGAGTGAGGTAAAGCACATTCTACTCTAGAGCAGTCAGAATGTGTTCTCTGGAATGAGAAGTCATTCCTTACCAAACTGTGGTTGATGGATAAGTGCTTGGCTAATGCAAGGAGAATTCTACAGATGACTAACCATAGTGTCATGGAAAAATAAAAGTTTGGAAATAGGAGGAGGTGGAAAAAAGATATGTTTTTTTATTTTTATTTCAGCTTGATCACAGTGTGAAGTCATGAATGCCCTTAGTGAGCAAAACCTGTGGAAATCTAGTGGAGATCTTGACCAGAAAAATAAAAGCTTTTATAGCATTTAGGGATGAGATCAACTTCATAATAATGCCCATGGATTTTGAAATGGCTGTCCACAAATTACTGATCATATACTGTAAATGCACTGCTCACAAATTTTTTTTTAGGAAATATTTCATTCTGAAATCCTCAAGAGTTATGGCTTTCCCCTACAAAGCGTCATAAAAGTATGTTATTGTATTATGTATAATTGCCCGAGGTTCGTTAATTTTATTTTATTTTTTATCTGTTTAAGGATTATAAATGACAGCATACAGACAATTTTTGTTCAACTTTTCTTTCAAGGGAAGCTTCTGTCATTATAAAGAAAGATAGCAGCAGATGCTTGCTTGTGTCTGGCTCTGCACTCTCAGCAGAGTTAGCATTAACAATATCAAATTACAAAAATACATATTAAACAAGGTGATGCTGTTTCAAATACTGCAAACAGCACTCAGTCACTGTGAATAACTAGAATACTGAACACATAGTAATGCTGTTTTCTATAAGTCGAGATTCTTTAGTAAACTTTGGAGCAAAACTGAAATCCAACACGTCCTCATCATCAATGTGTGTCAGCACTGGTCTGTCTAATAAACAAACAGAATTAATTTGTGAATTAATATTAGTAAAAGCAGTATTTTTCATGTGTGGCTATGTTTTGTCAGTGTCGCACAGAGAGCAAGTAACATTATTTATGACCGGCACACCATCGGTTATGTGAAACGGATCAGCCAATCACCGGTCACGGCAAAACACACTGAAAACTGGTCACTGGTTGATCAATCGTTGTATTTGTATATAAGGTTAGGCTTCTACTTGTGTTTTCAGCTGTATCTCTGACATGTTCCTGTATTGTTTGCATGCAGTTTTCTTGTTAAAATACTCTTATATATTTTCATTACAATAGTATAAATAGACTGTGTGACTATTGTGATGTCCCGTCAAAACTATTTTAATCAACAGCCTGTTGCCTGCGATGTGTGCAATGAGTCAGAAAAGTCTTTGAAATGTCTAAAAGTAATTAACACAACATTTGGAAGAAATAAACCTAAATTAAAACAAAAATATGGCATGTGCAAAATTGATGATCCACAGCTATTTCTTTAATACATTAATCAATGGTAATCAAACGTTTTTCAAAAGTGTCATATTTACATTTGACCAGAGGCCCCTACTTTAGCATAAGACATAAGCTGTAGTTATAATGGTTAGGATGTTATGTAACAAGAAAGGACACAAAGTTGAGGCATAGATTCATCCTTTTTAGTGGTAGAAACACAATATAACATGCTAAAACAATATTCTGGAGCCCATCCAGCAATTCGCCAGACATAGGTGGCTTTGATGAGATACCAGTCCATCACTGAGCTCAGGAACGGTCGCTGTTGCATCTCTGGGGTCCCCAACCATATAAATACTTAATAAGAATTGTAACAAATATAAAGTTATTCCACAACACCAATTCCAATAAAGTTGGGACATTGTGTATAACATGAATAAAAACAGAATATGATGATTTGCAAATCCTTTTCAACCCATATTCAACAAAGACAATATTTCATGTTCAAATGGATAAACCTTATACTTTTCACTTTGGAGTTTGATTCCTACAGAACGTTTCCAAAAATGTTGGGACAGGGGCTTGTTTACCACTGTGTTACATCACCTTTCCTTTTAACAACACTATAAGCGCTTGGGAACTAATGTTGCATGAATGACAGCATATGTTGCTCCAAATCTGTATGTACCTTTCAGCATTAATGGTGCCTTTACAGATGTGCAAGTTACCCATAACTTGCACTAAACACTAACATACCATCAGAGATGCTGGCTTTTGAACTTTGCGCTGGTTTTCTGAAGTGTTCCTGAGCCCTGTTGTATTGCCACTCTTCTTTTCTTTCTTCTCTATGCTCTATTACCTATCTCTTCAAATTATAAGCTATACTAAATATGCATTTTTACTCTCTGCATTTTCAATCACTTTATTCTTCTTCTTCTTCCATTTGATTTGCTCTGTTTCACTGTACTTAATACCGTTGTATTTTCTGTTCAAAGCGGCCTTGGGTATTGTGCTTTAAGGCTCTATACAATCTCTATACCAAGGTATTGTTATAACGTCTTAGAATTTGAAAGGATATTCATATACCTGAAGAAAATCCGTGCTAAGAAAGGAAAGAGCATGCTATACACTATACACAGATAGTGGTAGCTGGGCAAGGACTCTGAAGTAAAAGTAATAACCAATGCACCACTGTCCATGACCTAGTCTATGAAACAAAAAACATTTTAATATATGACACTTCTTTTTTGCTTGTTGGGATTGTATTTATTGAAATATCATCTGAAGGCAGTATTACACACAGTTGTTTCTGTGACGTAACCAATCAGAACATGGAGGGTTATAATAACAGCCATCTCTTGTTGCTTTAGAAAGCACGCAGCTCAGCTATCCCTCAAATGGGTGTGAAATCTGATAAATAATGAGGGTAGTGCAGCTATAACAGCACGCTCACACGCTGCTTGCTTTCGAAGCAGTGTTTTTGTCCCCAGAAGTTATTAGAGGCACGTCCCTCTGTGTTCCAATTGGTCACCTCACAGAACTGCGTGCAATACTTCCCTCAGATGAGGTTTCAATGGATAAAACCTGAAAATAAGATTTGATAATTGTTAATTGTCAACCAAATAACCAAGAATTAACAAAAATTTGTTTTATAGTTCAAGAAAGTACTGAAGATGGCATTTATGGAATGATTTGCAATTTAACTGTTGTTATTAATTTGTTATTTATTTATTGACCTGGTTTTGCTGTAATTTGATATACTTTGGTATTTATTTAGTTAGCATCTAGGCTACCCATGGAGGATGGGTTCCCTGTTGAGTCTTGGTCCTCCCAAGGTTTCTTCCTACTATTTTAGGGAGTTTTTCTTGCCACTGTCGCCCTAGGCTTGCTCAACTTGGGATTGCCCTTTTAAGAAAGTGTCATATTGTGAAGCTGCTTTGAGACAATGCTCCATTGTAAAAGGCGCTATATAAATAAACTTGAAACTTGAAATATAACACACACTTTGATGGTATGATTATAAGAACTACAGAACACCTGCATGTGTCAGTGTTTCCAAAATAAAAATGATTAAATAAATGTCTATCATATAAAACAACTGATATGAATGACACAACTCATTCAACTGTATGTAAAGCTGCTTTCAACTAATATTTTTTAACTTATTATTTTTAACTACTGCTTCATTTTTCTTAGCTCTCTTAATAGGTGTAAATGGTACAGGATGTAGCTGCTAAGGAGTTAGTATATTTCTTTTGTAAAAAATATGATAGACTTTGTTAAATAAAAGCCCATTTACTCTAATAGCTTTATTAGAGTAATTATTTTTGTTATACACCGCTCACTAAATTGGGGGATATTTAATTATGGGGGATTTCATTTTAAAATGTCCTCTAACTTTTGTGAGCAGTGTAGTTACTGTTTTCTCTTAAATCAGTACAAGTACACTTTCGGTTTATATTACAAATCCTGGAGAAATTTGGTCTGCTGGTTTTTCTATAAACATATTTTTATTCCATATTATATTCAATTAACTCTGGCTCACCAGGACATTATCTTATACCACTAATTATAAATAATTACGGACCATATACATTGTTTCAGAATAATATTTTTAAGCTATATTACTTAAGAGAAACAGTTACATACTGAAAAACTTATTTAACAAGTGTAATTAAACACACAGGTTTTCAGAAACAAAACGAGTCTTGGCACGTTGCATCAGTGGTTTCTGACTGACCTTGGTTGAGTGTTGATGTGCTGTTGATGTCCCCTGAGATAAAGGAGGATTCAGATTGCTTTCTTACAGTGTCGTTCCACATCCTCCTGATTCGACTCTGGTACATCAACACAGGACAGCAATAAACAGCTAATTTACTTTGGTGTTGTGTTTATGACATCAATTACCACGGCTGTGTATTCCTACCACAGTCTGAGGGCATAACTTTAGGTTTGTCTCCTATTTATTTTAAATATTTTATTATTTCAGATACCATTGTTTTTCCAAATTCTAATATATTTTTTTAACATAGTTTCATATTTACTAGTAACATAGTATTCATAATTTTCTTAATCTTTAAATACAACCTAGAAAGTTATACTAGAAAAAAAATACTCTTGTAAGCAAAAAGACGTTTCAACAGGCAAGTATCAAGCAGCAGAACGAAGCCAAATAATAATTAATAATAAATTAATTCATAAATTGTAGAAAATGTATAGTATTTGCTATCATGCAAAGGAACAGCACATGCCACACTGGAACTGTCCTATAGTACATATAGAATACACTTTACATTATTTCCAACAGTGACTCATAAGGTTTTTTTTTTGTAAAAGCTAGAGGAAACTAGGAAACAGCTTGGTGGTTTCAGGCATAAAATAGCAAGCATACCTGAGTGCCAGAGGAGTAGCGAGCACTTGTCCTTGTCGTTGCTGTCTTTGTGGAACTGTGGGAGCTCTCAGTTGGCAAGCTGCCGCAACAGTATGTGTGGCGGAAGCATTTGCTGTACTCCCGACGAACCTGCCATTCAAAAGTCATTCCCAAAGTTTCTGACCAAGCTTTTATGATCTCAAGTATATATATATATATATATTAATCAAAGCATTTACACAATTTTTATGCAGGAAAAAAGGGTAAAGCTTACTTTTTTTTGGAGCAGGCAGTGAAAGATGAAGATGAACAGCCCCTGGAAAGTGTTGAAAATGGTGAAGAGATAGGCCAAAACAACTGAGGACTCACTGATGAAGAAAAAGCCAAAGGCCCAGGTGAGGCCTAGCAGACAGAGCAGGACAAACGCTCCTAGAACCCAGGACCTGCAAAAGACACATTCAACACCAGCTGTAAGGTTTAATCAAGTGTCATTCACAAATCACATGAATTCCATCATAACTTCTATTTGCAATCAGACCTGATGCTGAGAAAAATGAGCAATGTAAGGAGCAAACTGAGATCTGGATAAATAAGGAATGAGCAGTTATGTATGTGTATCAGTCTGGCACACACAAATTTGACTTGTGAAAGGTTTGCACATGCCACAATTCTAGAAGAAATGTGAAATTTTGGGCTCCGTTTAGAAAGAAGAGAGAAGAAATATTGCACTTGTGATCTGCAATCATTTCAAATAGGTCCATTTCACTTGAGGAGGCGTAGACAACACATCTTGGCTAGATAAGGAACCAAAGACATAGAGTTAGAGAAGGATCGGGAAAAAGAAGAAAGCACAGGTGGTGTGTGAAGATTCAAGAGAGCCTTCAGACACCAGCTCAGACAGATAAGAGCACTGATGAACATGGAGCATGGGCACTTTCGAGAGGATGAGCGATCTGGAAGGTCAGAGGAAGACTGACAAGTGTGGTAGAGTGATGAAAGGGAAACTACGAGGCTGAGAAAGGAATGTCTAGCTGGAGGTCTTACTTGATAAATGGTTTATTATCTTCATAGCTAGAAAGCATGGTAAGCAGAGGAGAGAGACAAAATCAGGTCAAACAGATTACAGTTTGATTAGCATGCAGTCCAGTTAATACAGAAAAACCTCTAGAGCAGGAATTGGTCACATAACTGGATAGAGCAAGCAGTATTGGGGGAAAGATTACATTTTTATTATTCTGTATAAAAAATTATGAACAAAACTGTGTTGAACCATTTTGTTTAGTGTGCTTAGTTTAAGTGAGTTAAAGCTTTATTACCATACTTGTACATGCTGTCTAGCACATACTTTTATTACCTTATCAGCAAAACAGAAATATGTAACATATTCAGTGTATACTGCATATGTGAACCCAGCTTACCCAGGTAAATCGGTATTATAGTAGCCATCACAAACGCGATAATTACTGGTTTGGGTAAGAGAATAGAGCGAGAAACAGGGAGAGATGTGGAAAATGAAAAGAGAGGAAATAAGATTCAACAGATTATCTCTCTCCGCATGCAACATGCAAATTAAGCTTTTAATTCCATGTATGGTTCTCAGCCCTGCAAGCTCAAATGGAACACTTCTGACAGTTTAAATCCAGCAGAACACATGTACAATATGCAGCTGAGGTTTTAAATAATGTTAGCATTTACTTTTATTTACTTACATTATTTCCTGTTCTAGCAATGCACCAAACACTATTTCAAACACTATTTCCACTGGTGTAAATGTAGTGGTGTTACATGGCCTATTATCTAACTGGTCCACATCTTATAATGCAGTAACATATAATTGTAACATGTTCTATGCTAAACGATAAAAACTGCTGCAGCAATGACTGACCGTTCTGAAAACTGTAATAAATTTACCTGAAAGAATGTAGTAATAGAAACACCCAAGTATATACAACTTATCACAATAAACAAACAATTCTAATTATAATAATTTCGAACATGCCATTTGAAGGTCGGCTTTTAACCACATTCTTATATTCAGAATGACTTGATAGGCAGAACTCACATTCTATCATCTGCTAAACAAGTGTTTGTGTGGTAAACATGAAACACACAAGAATTTGAGATCATCGATTAATGGGGCCAATTAATGCCATTTTGAGAAAATAGACACAATGCATTTAAAGCTTATATAAATGTTCAATTAAGTTCAGAAATTGTGTCTCTCATTTATTATAAATACTTTTGTCAGGTACAAAGAAATAATTAAAATAAAATAAAAATAAATACTTTTGATATCGGCCTTATATAGCAAGCATTGTTCACCCTGTTCTTTAAATATTGACATCAGGCATTAAAGAACCCATATTGGTCAACCACTAATAAAATTATTGTGATTTTTGACTCACTCCACACAAACATCCATTCTACCATATTAGAAAAGTCCACACACATTATAGAGAAATATATAATATAATATATATAATAAATGATTTTGTACATGTAAGAAGTGAAGCTAAAACAGCATTCAGAATGTCTGTAGTCATTTAGTGCTGTTCTGGCTGTGAAATGAGCTATGAGAGAACATTTTTAGTGACTAAACATGGCAGATGAGGAATAAACTTGAAACAGCTTCACTTACTTTATATTTTCCAACCTGCTGGAGTCTGGTTTCAATGAAGTGGAGTGCTTCACCATTTTGTACATTGTGATGACCAGGAAGATGACATTAAGCTGTTGAAAAAGAATTGCCTTTGTTACTAAACCAAGATATGGGATGTATTTCGAAGACAGAAAAGTTATTTGTTTTGTCGCATTCTTCAGCAGAGGCACCCAAACTTCATCTCAGCCCAGCGCCAATGCAAATAGCCAGTATGCTGTAGGATAAAGCCAAGAAGACTGGAGGCAAATGTTGGATCATGCAATGCTGAAAAGGGCATGAAAAATGAATCCAAATCCACCACACTGCAATATAAACACCGGAGCTGGTAAGAGTGAAACACAAGATTGCACAACAATGTTGAATTATACACACTTCCTCTCCATCACATAACATAAGACACAGACCGACACACACACACACACAGACCGACACACACACACACACACACACACACACACACACACACACACACACACACACACACACACACACACACACACA
>JAUZSV010400993.1:0-11099 GCA_034780495.1 Parotocinclus cesarpintoi | reverse complement strand
TCACAGTGCACAAATGGCTGTCATGTTTTTCACAGTGCACAAAAAACATGTCATGTTTTTACGTGTCCGTATACGAAGTTGTATAGATTGTATAGTTCCTATTTATATGCATAGTTAAACAGTAAAAGTCAAATCAATCTTAATGATTAAAATATGTAAACACAACATCAGAATATGACATTAATATGTCTAGTAGTAAAATATACATGCTAAATCTTTTTTTAATTTGAGCAACTAACCATTTTTTAGAATTGTTAATACCTCTATTGTTAATAGAGGTTGATTGGATGGTTGAGAAACTGTGCATATTTGTATTTCTATTGGATGCTTTGTTATTAATGTTAAATAAGCTCTTGACTAAAGTGTGTGTGTGTGTGTGTGTGTGTGTGTGTGTGTGTGTGTGTGTGTGTGTGTGTGTGTGTGTTCTTCAGGTGCGTTCTGGTCAGTTCTCTCGGCGTCTGTGGGGATCTACACGCAGGATCTCCCAGGTTTCCTCTGGAGAGACTGAGTACAACCCCACTGAGAATACTGGCAAATGAGCATCAAATACTCTACACACCTTTAGAACCCTTATCACTTTGCACCAGAACATCTCCCATCATAGCATGTCACATTCTGAAGAACTTGGATCTGCTGCTCTGCTTTTATGGAATAAGGCCAAGTTGTCCAAAGCTGCACTTTTATCCAGGAAGGGAAACGAAACATTTTCTATTTGAATATATATGGAACATTTTTAGCAGAAACCATTCCAAAGAGCTTGAGGGGACCGAGGGTCAACACTTTGACTTGAGAGACAGGGCTTTTAAAGAAATAGGAGGAGGACCCCTGGGCATATCTTAACTCTTTCAGGCTGCTGGATGTCACAGGAGTGAAGCGACATTGACTGCAGCACCTGCGCTTGCTCTACCTTGCCTGATTAAGCAGGGCTTTTATGCTGGAACTGTGGAAAACTTGAAGAAGTGTCTGTAAAATGACCACTGTACGTTTGAAACGCTCCACACACTGGACATCGGCACTGATATGACTTGTGTGTGAAAGAGAGAGAGTAAGAGAGAGCATCCATAAGCATGTTTGAGGGAGTCTTGGCCTGTGTGTGAACTTCTGGTGATGACCTGCTGTTGCTTAAAGCCATCATTAATGCACTGGTTACAGTTCAATCATTTTCACTTGAGTTTATGTTGTTGATGTGTTTCGAAACTTGATTCCAAACTTGTGCCTTAAATGAATTATATAGTATGTTGTTTATATTCAGTGACACTGTTACACGGTTTTATATTTGTAATTACACCTCTATCTTGTAAAGGGCTTGAATACTTCTGGAGCTCTCACACTGTGCATTGGTTGCAGGTTCTTATATAACTATATATACACACTGCTTACAAAAGTTAGGGGATATTTCATTATGAGATATTTCATTTGTGTGTGTGTGTGTGTGTGTGTGTGCGTGCGTGCGTGTGCGTGTGTGTGTGCCCTTCTATAGGAAGTGCCTTTCTAACTGCTGTCTTAAAACATGGCTGTATTAGGCTGCTCTCCTTCTGTCCCTCCTTCCTTCTCTCCTTGTCACTATGCTGTTTAGGCCTTTGTGTGGAAAAATCCACTAGAAAATAATCAGGGCTTGTACGTTTCTCCTTCTCTTTTACCTTTAACCCCTCTACACTACATAGCCAAAAGTGGTATATTACCATGACCAAGCAGTGTCAGGAATGGAGGAATGAACATTACCATTATGAACATGTCAGGTAAATGTTAGTTCAAACAGGGCAAATTGTACGTTTTGGTGGGGAGGAATCATCTCTGACTCAATTTTGATGTTGTGCTTCAAAACATTTGGGCAGTTTTTTCAGCACAGCAATGCCCCATTGCCCAAAGTCAGTAAAGAGATGGTTTGTAAAGTTTAGTACTTAGGAGCTTGACTGACCTCTGACATCAGGAACACCAGTGTGGCGCATGGATGGCACTGTGCTCTTAGTCACTAGCCCACCACCGTGCTGGATGAGGAGTTAAATGCAGGCATGATTGGCCATATGTGAGCTAGTAAGGCCAGTGAGGGAATCATTCGACTGTGTAACGGGTTTGAACCCATCGAGTGCACATTGAAATAGGCCTGCATCCTGTGATCTCCAGGAAACACCCATAAAACTATAAAGCCATCCCGAAACAATGAATGCACCAAAGACGGTCCATGTTACTTCCCCATGTTTTGGATGTGACTTGGTGTCTGGTCTCCACAAACCTTTGGCTATGTAGTGTATTTCTGATGCTGTCTCTCTTTAAAGTGCCTCAAATTCTAAAATTGGTAACGAATGTATTTCAGCAATATCTGCACTGCCCGTTGAACTGCCTTTACACTGGTTGTATGACTACCTTTTTTGCATTAGGCGGTATGCTAACAATGTGGAGTGGTCCGCACTGGTATGTTTTCCTTTATCCCTCTCTTAAAAACACTGAACCTTCTGAAGCATGCTCTGGCTGATGCATGTCTGTTGAACACATGGGAATGCAGCCTCTCTGGGTTTGAGCTGCTGGAACATTCTGCGCCACTGTGTTGAACGGGTAATGGTTAGATTTCTAACTGGTTCTGCTCCACTGTACATCACTGGCACACAGGAATAGGTCTGTTGCTTGTATATTCTGAATAATGGCGCTTGATTGCTCAGACCACCTTAACACGTGCCTACTTTTTGCAATCTGTGACTCACAGTTTGAACTAATTTGAACTGAATCTGTACATTGAGTCTTCTGTCTTTGGTAAACACTGCTGAGTAGAGTAAGTGAGTCTGCCTTATAGTCATGTTCTGCAGTAAACACAGTGGAAATAAACAGAAGATGCCTTGCAATGGGCTCTGGTACACACCGTGTTGGGAGGTTTTTCTTCACTCTCTTTATATTGTTACATTCCGTCCCTTCTTGGATGCCTTCCATCCCACAGATGTTGATGCCACTTCTGCTCCTGGATCTTCTTTTTTGTACAGTAAGCTCTTTAGTGGCATTTTTGAATGTAACTCCGTATTGTAGTGCTTGCCAATGGTTTTCTAAAGTAATCCCTTGCCCCTGTGGTTATATCAGCAAGGTTTTTTATGCAGTGAGATTATGCTTAGGGATCAATGAGCACAGATCTTCATTTTAAGCTTGCACCCTTTCTCCTAACACACTGAAATTCCTCTCAATTACTTGAATTGTTTACGGGCATTGTGCACTGTAAGAGGGAGAAATATACAAACCCTAAACATTGTTTTACAACTTTTTAATAATTTTCTTTCAAACAAACACAAATTTCTCCTCAGAGACTCCTGGCCACCTATTTGAAATCACATCATTATCTATTTGTAATTCATGACTAGCTTAAAAAAAATCACAGCATTTTTGGAATGTGTTGCAGTTCTGAAATGCAAGATTGGATATTTATTTAAGTAAATGTAACATTACGTTAAATATCTTGGGTTCATACTATCTTCAATGAAATGAAAGTCAAAGAAAATGTAAGGAACACTGCATCTACAATTTATTAGCATTTTCCATAGTGTCTGATCTTTTTTCTGATTTGGCCTATCAGTATGTTTAAATAAACTGGTGACATGTCCAGGATAAAGCTTGGTCTAAGCTGACCACAAAGCTATGGCGCTATCACACATGAAGTACACTTTCCTTGGCCCTGATTTTCAACTTCATCCAACTCAGGGGCCAACCCCTTGTCTCAGAGAAACTCTCTCCCTTTGAAACGACTCACTCTGCGTCTCTCTCCTCCCCCTGTCCTGACGCATCAACTCAATCAGGGTTGAAAAGGTCACAGTTACTCTACATTTATCTGGCCCAGGAATCCTTTGATCCACTTATGAGCCGAACATCCTGTAGCTCTACCCATAAACACCCCAAAGGGGACAATAGAGGTGGGGAGGGGTACATAGGACCTGCCCGTGGCCTTTCCAGCCACAGCACGCTCAGAGAGAAAGAGAGGAGGGGGTGAGTTATGGCCCTTATTCTGCCTCTGATCTTCCAGGCTGACAATGGGAGGAGGGCTCGACACCTCACTCTCCATAAAAGCTGGTATATCCTTCCAACTCCCAGAGAAATGGAAAGCCCCTGACAATCACTTGTTGTCTGAGCGCTTACTGTTAAGAACCGCAAGCACTTGTGAACAGCCACAAATCCCCTACACCCCTCCCAGGTTGACTGTTAACCCTCTATTTGCTGTCGTTTGGAAGTCTACAGGATGATCTGCCACTTGGTTTTATAGATGCATTTTTTTCAGTTTTACAACGTCTTACCCAAGTATGACAAGCCTTGCTACAAACAGTGGCTGAAATCCCTCACAGAATAACATTATGCATATCTGTTTCATCAGAGTGCTTCAATTATTATGTCAGAAGGAAACGCCTGCTACACAGAACTTGTTCATTATCATCAAAGACTGAGCAGGGGAAACTGCACTTTCCATGCTTAGCTGTCTGTTTAAGATCATGTTGTGGAGTAAGTTAATAACCCTACCTCCATGAATGTGTCACTTCACGCTGGCGTTAGCGTCAGCTAGACGTCTAACGCCGGTTGATAAAATCCTGTAAAAGTGGACATTTAGGATTGTCAGGAATAAGTCTTTAAATGTGAAGTAACTGCGATGAATGTGATCTGGCACACTATTAGCACCCAAAACGTGTCTGCCAAATATTTCTCAGATTACTTGATTAGATTTCAAATTCACATTAACCTCATTCTTTTGGTTTAAAACAGAAAGGGCAATAATGGGTGAAGTTGTTTAGGGCTGAGAAATAAATTCCATCTGTGTTTGTATCAGAGAAGCTGTGTTATACTTCATGACAACATTGGTTTCTCATTTCCTTCATTGTGGCTAAAATTAAATCAGCAGAGAACAATATTAATAGCAGTATTTAGCTACTGTGCACAGGTACAGCTTTCAGTCTGTCCAGAAAGGTCACAGCAAGAAAAAATTGACTGCTTGTAGTTAGCATTGTCATAAATAGACTTTTTTCAGCCTAAAAGAGCAAACAATGACATATTGTATTCACACAGCATTCTACAAAGCAGTCACCATGTTCCTGGAACCTATAAAACCTCAAGCTACGGACTTATAATAATGAAAGCCAGGCTGTGCAAGGACAATTTGTGTAATTAACTTCAGGCACAGGCTTCAATAGGATTGGCTGGAGTGGGAAACATGCAGAAGAGGTTACAATCCCTGGGATAAAATTTCTATATGCAGATCGAACTGAAACTGTTTTGAGCAACATTCTTAATGTTATTAATATAAAATATACAGTTTTACATAGCAAAACCTAAGCACATTTGTTTATGTATAAAAATATATATGATAAAAATGCATATTTTGTGTGTTTTTTGCATTGCAAACAGTATAAACTTAAAAGACACGCTTGTGAATTTACCTGTGCATTTACATTCACCAAGCACTTTAATAGAAACACTTAATGTAATTATATAATTAGCCATTTGTGAGGCAGCAATATAATGCGTAAAATCGTGCAGATACTGGCCATTAGCTTCAGGTAATTCATAGGTACTTCACATTAACCATCAGAATGGTTCAAAATGTGATCTCAGTGATTCTCAACGTGACATGATTGTAGGTGATAGACAGTCGGAGTATTTCTATAAATGCTGATCTCCAGATCTCTAGACAACACAGTCATTGTAAAAAAAAGCTCACCGAGATGGAGTTGTTGGAATAAAATGAAATGTTGTGTATGAATGCAATGATGTTATGTGTACAGTGTTCCCTCGTTTATCATGGGGGTTACATTCCAGGACCACGAAGTAGGGATGCTATATTTATTTAAGTATTTAAACACTATTTTAGTCGTAGAACTAGCAGAACGTTTGGGTGGTACGCTATTGCAGTGTTTTTAACTGTTGAATAATTAAGCAACACACTGAAGTAAAGAAACATTCTCTTTACTTAACATGCTCTATATCACTCTCGTATCACGCATGCTCTGTCCGTACCGAGCTTACAGCACATCATATCCTACATATTAAATAGGCACAACAGCTACTTACTGTAAATATTTATATTTTATTATTTATAACATTCCTTTATTGTTAGAATTAATATTCTGAATATATTTTGGATACATTTTGTAATTTCTTTAATGTAAACTATTTGCAAAAACCCGCGAAACAGTGAAAATCAGCGATATATATTTTTCATTAATATGAACCGCAAAGTGGTGAGGGAACTCTTTAAATTATTACAATATGAGTGTGAAAGAAAACATATATTGGGGAAAACTCTGTCATTGAAAGGAGGCTCTAGTACCCTGTTAGGCCACCTCTAGTCTGGATACATGAGAAATGGTTGGGCATGAAGGAAACGGGTCAAAGTTTGAGGAGAGTGGCTACAAGAGTTGGATCTCACATAAGGTTCTGTGATCCTTTTGTTAGCCAAAAACAATCTGTGGCTGCAGTCGGCACAGGCTCACCAAAATTAGACATTTCAAGACGTAATCTGGTCTCATGAGCCTTGATTTCTACTGAGGCACACAGATCCAATTCATTGCTTGAATTCTACAGCCTATTTGAGTATTTCTAAAATGCAAGAATTTGCATCGTATGGCCACAATATACCCATCTTCTAATTTCAGCATGAATTATGCACAATGTCACAAAGCAAAAGTTTCACAACCATGTGTTCAGTGTTCTTCTGTGGCCTCCCATTTACTGAATCCACAGAAACCTGTTAGGGTGATGCAGAAGAGGAGCATGAAAATCTTAATAATCAGCATGATATTTGTGATGCATTGATGTGAACAGGGAGCAGAATCTTAAAGGAATGTTTCCAATATCTTGTGGCAGTAAGTAATTAAGACTGTTTTGAGAGCAAAGGGGCCCTAGATAATATTAATATAGAGTTACTAATATCAGGTATTAAGTAATCAGTGAGTAAAGTTTAAAGAGAAAATATAAGTGAAACTCAAGAAGTATCCATATCCTTACTACACAGTGTGTGTCTCTGTGTGTGTCTCTGTGTGGATCTCTCTCTGTGTGTGTGTGTTGGGGGGGGAATTGTCTCTGATGCCACAAGGGGACAGAGGATGCTGAGACACATGTCTGCTTATGTCTTTCCTCTTTTGCGGAGTACTGCCATGCTTCTATTTCTGTGTCTCTTTGAAGCCTTCTAGGCATTGTATTTGAGGACGGTCTCCATTTGTTGCCTTCTGAAGTATCCAGACCTCATGTGGTGCCACCCTGTGGCTTTACGACTGATGCCATTGACTGCTGTTTATCTAAAGTCCCTAGCCTACCAGTCTCAAGTAGAACTATAAAGGATGTAGTGTCATAATACATACACATTTCTTTGGTTAATGTACCAATCAACTTCTATCCATGTGCCATCCATAGACCAACCCAGCTCTGAGCTATAAATCAGTTCCTCCATACTATCATCCAATTACCCACCCATAAATCCATATTCTTCCATTCAATACTTAAAACCAATGTTTGTCTAAAGTTTGTAACACATATACAAGTCAGGAAAAGCCAAAGAAAGCTGTACGATTACACAAATGAGATGCAAACTCAATTATGGTGATTGAGTAGCAAGTGACATATTCATAAGGGGTGAACAGAAGCATGTCAAACTGGATGAGAGTGTCACACGTTGACTGTCCGGTGGTGTATGGCCGCCCAAGACTGCTAAAACACACTTACAGAGAAGGGGCATTGACAGGATCAGATTGTCCAGCAGTTTTTGTGAGATCATCTGCTACTATTGCTATAGGGCAACTTCCAGCTCATTAAAGCATTGGATGGATTGCCAGACGTCTTCCCAGTACATCCCAATCATATTCAATGGGATTCAGGTCTGGAAAAAGTGAAGGCCAGTTTATGCGTTCGAACCCTGCCTCATGAAGTATGTTGTTGACGTGATGCACATGGCTCCATTAAAGGGTACTGCTATAAGGTGCAGGACCTCATCTCAGTATCTCTCAGCAGTCAACAATCCAATTCTAATGACGTGAAGCTCGGTACAACCTCCAATGCTGATGCTAGCTCAAACTATGATTATATTACCATTGAAGAAGTCTCTTTCTCGCTTCAAACATGGATTCTCCTGTGTTCCTCGTTCATGCCAGATCAGGTCACGATGATTGTCAGGCTGCAAACTGAACGGTTACTCATCAGGGAAGAGGACAGTTGACGACTCATTATAGGTCCAGTGATCATGCTCATCAGCCCACCTTCTACTGGTTCTGTGGTGTTCAGCAGATAACGTCCTATGTCTTTCCAAGCTTTGCATTCAGGCAAATGCTGCAGAGGCATTGCAAGAGCTGAGAAATTGCATGATGTGCACTTTCAATATCAGGGAACATTCAGCTCCTCCAGCACTTTCAGCCTTTTATGTGTTTTAAGCAATTAAAAAAAGGGTTTTGTTTTGCATCCCATTTGCATTATAGAACAACTTTGGTTTACGTGTTGTTTGCTTTTCAGCTTGTTCTTGTTTAATAAAAACCTCATTATCTTTTTGTATACATTTAGAAATATTCCTAACTTTTGTGAGCAGTTTGTCTGTTCCTCTTTCCAGCATCCATCCCATCCTTTTACCATCCATGTGTACCGCTGGCTGTTCCTCTGGCCAATCAGCGGAACTCTGATGGTCACGTGTTTGCGGAGCTCCGCTACAGTATTAAGCGTCTGGGTACAAGTTTTCCCTCAGTCTTCAAAGAGCTCGCGGTGGGAATGAGGTGGGGCGTCACACAACGCGGCACAACTAAACCAAAATACGAGTTATTTACTTGTTTAAAGACGTTGTTAAAAATTATATATAAAATAGCCTAGGTGTCGTTCCTGTCTATTTCGAGTGGGAGTGATATATTCACAAGTTGGCGTTTAGTGTCTCGGCGCGTAGGTTGAACTCGGAGCTGCACTTCAGCAGAAGAAAGAGATGAAGTCGATCGTGTCTGCTTTTCAGCTTTACCTCTACGTATCAGCCTTAAAGGTCAGTTCTTATTTATTTACAGTTTTCTGTGTCCGAAGAAAAGCAATCACATATGATATTCTTTTGTAATAAAACAGGCGTGTTATAGAGATATCTTCATCACTATTTATTCATCTAAACGTCAGCCACTCGTCCCCATCCCCTTGCACAACGGTCACTTATAGGATTCATTACAATTTAATTGTATACAGTTTTTTTTTTTTTACTTTACTCTGCTTGTAAATGTTAGATTAGATGTGTAATATTATTAATATCCCACCTCTACCACAATTGGGTCCCTGAGCAAGGCCCTGAACACACAATTGCTTGGATTGTAAGAGTGTATGAATTGTGAGTTGCTCTGGATAAATGGCGACTGCTATATAAGAAAAATGTCAAATGTAAATTTAATATTGCTGTGAAATGTGCTGTTTTGTTTTTACGTTTGATCACCATGCTTTATCGTTTGTAATATGGCACTGGTTAAGTATTTTACAATAGCTATAGCAAAAGCGCATGTCACGAACACACACACACACACACACACACACACACACACACACACATATATATGTATACATGTGTGTGTGTGTGTGTGTGTGTGTTAGTGTCATATATATATATATATATATATATGTATACATATGTATGTGTATATGGGTGGGAGAACATGCAAACTCTACAGTCAGCTTGGGAATCCAACTGCAGCTTTTATCAGTGCCACCCACGCACAGCAGAAAAGCCAATAAAGCTCTTGGGGAGAACAAGTTTCCTCCGCCGACTTGGAATGGCATGAGTAGGGTGTTTCGATTGTTGTTTTTCTTTTTTCCACACTTTGATGAATAGTGCGTAATCTCTGTACTAATATGCTTTTGAGCATGGTAAAAGATTTATATCATAATAACAGGTCTTGTAGGGTCCTTAATCTGATCTCTGGCTTCCAGCCTCATCAAGTTTTCCACGTCCTAAGTTCCATTTATACGAGGTTGATGTCTCTGGTGCTCTTTTTAAACAAAACCTGCCCACAAAGGAGCTCTCTTTATTTTGCTTATCACAACACAGCGTCTTGCAGGCCTTTCAGAAAGTGATGATGTAATCAAGCTCGAAAGCGTAGTGTTAAAGAGAGAATCAGGGATTGTTCTGTTAAATTCAAAGTATCTTACGGATTTGATAAATAAATGCTGCCTCCCAGATGCATGTGTTGCAGTGCATGCTAAGCGTGTGGAGAGATGAGGACACTGCCAGATCTCTCCCCCAAATCAGCTCTTGGTGAAAATTCAACCACAACTTAAGTATGGCTAAGCCTGTGTATATGCAGAATGTAGTAATTATCCTCATTTTCTCCTGGTCTGCGGATGACATGGGGGTAGAGTTTGCAGTTCAGTAATTTGACTTTCCGTTTAGCTGCACAGATTTAATGTGTGTGTGTGTGTGTGTTTGTGTGGGTGGGTGGGTGAGTGAGCGTGGGGGGTAGCGGAGGGTCTTGGTGTTTCCTCTTGCTCCAAAAACCTGTTTCTATACCCCCACTTCCCACCCAGGCTCCTTTGATATGGTAGCTCATGGTGTCCTGGCAGATGCATGAATGAGCTTGGAAGTTTTATGAGCACGAAACCTTAGCATTAGCAGGCCTTTTAATGTCCTGATTAGAGAGATTATGCATTTGTGTAGGCGCGACTCACCTTTCAGGCGTCATCCTAGCAAGAATCATCTTGCAGAAGAGTGCTAGGAATAGCATGTGTCATGCATTCCACACCATTTACCTTCTGAGGACCTTGCTTAACAAAGAGTAAAACTTTTTTTAGTTTTTACATTTGTGGCTTTCCTTAGGAAACAGTTCCTTAATATGTGTATATATGTATGTATCTGTGTGTGTGTGTGTGTGTGTGTGTGTGTGTGTGTACAACCGGAAATCAGAGAAAGTTTGCACAGTATGGAAATAAACATTCTTTCGGTCCATTTCTTTTCGTTTCTTAATTAACATCAATTCCTGCATTTCAAGAATGCATCACGTTCCAAAAAACTTGGAATTGGGACTTTATGATGTCTTAAAGAATGGAAGATTGAAATGGATTTGCACACATCAGTTCAGTTCTGATGTGGCGTGTTATGCATTGTTTTGTTGAAAATACGTATGTTCATCTAGTATCTCAATGTA
>JAUZSV010400992.1:0-18880 GCA_034780495.1 Parotocinclus cesarpintoi | reverse complement strand
TGTGTGTGTGTGTGTGTGTGTGTGTGTGTGTGTGTGTGTGTGTGTGTGTGTGTGTGTGTGTGTGTGTGTGTATGACTCATCAGTAGGCAGGTTACGCAATCTCACACCGAGTGCTAGAACAGTGTTTCATCATTCGTCTCATTAGAGCTGCTGTAGTAACACACTGTAGTAAATTGTGCGTCTGTGTGCGTGTGTGTGTGTGTGTGTGTGTGTGTGTGCATCCGTCTTTGTGCTGTTTGCTGATTATGACAGCCATTTTCATTATCCATGTTACTACATTCCACACAAGCTGATTAATGCGTGTGAACCCCCCCCCCCCCCATCCCTCCCTCCTCTTTGCCTCGTTATTTATGACCCCTATCACGTCCCACAAAACAATTCACCTTCCAGTCCTATTTCGTTTTGGGTTTATTTGTTTAGTTTTTTATTTTCTGAGATTTGAAACCCTGAAAGTTTCGTCATTCGCGATTCTTTGGTTTCCACGGCGTTTATCTTTTAGACGTCTAAGCCCATTCGGTCGTCCCCGGGTTCGAGTCCGGCCAGTGCCCGTGTTGATCTTATAGATTGATTTTTTCTTTATTTTTTCTTTTTGTTCCGTCCCTCTGCTGTCCTTCTTTTTTCTTTGTTACTTTTCAGACCTTTTTTTTACCTCTCGCTTTTTGAAAAAAACATTTGTCTCTATTGTTTTGATCTCTGTTTTTTTTCCCAAGCCACATATTTCATTTTTTCCCTTTCCTTTCTGTTCTCAGTTTAACTTCTTTTTCCAAATTATTATTTATTATGATTTATTGCTATTACTATTATTATTATTATTATTATTTACATTAGCATAAAAAACTACCTTTTTTTCCTTTACATTTTAGATCGGAAAAAAATATTTCTTTTTCTTTCTTTTTTCCAAGTATATATTTTTTGCTTTTCTTTTTTCTCTTTTTTTTTGTCCCTTTCCATTTGATATTTTGTCGTTTTGTTTTATTGCCTCATTTTTGTTCTTGACTGGGTTTTTTTAGTATTCGCTATTTTTTGTCCTTTTTTAATTTATTTCCTTCTTTTTTTTCTTACTCTTTTGATCTCTTTAATCACAAAACTTTTTATTTTCTAATCTTTCTGTTTTTTTCTTAGCAATTATTCGACTGGTTAGTTCTAACTATGTATTTATTTTTTATTTTTTCTCTTTTTTTCTTAGTCACATTCTCGATCAGACTTTTTTTTGTCCCCCAGAAAAATAAGGATTTAATTTTTTTCTTTAATAAGTTATTTTTTTCCTCCCTTTTTCTGTATTCTTTAACATTCTTCCAATAATTAGGGCTTTTTTTTTACCCTTTTATGCTTTTTTTCCCTTCTTTCTTCTCGCTCTCTGAACCCACTCAAAAACATTTATTTTTATTCTCTCTTTTTTATTAATTACTTAATGAATTACCCCTCTCTATGTAGTAAAAGTGTCAGTCGGAAAAATAAATCGTTTTCTTTTTCTGTATTTTTAAAAAGTTTTTTTTTTTTTTTACCATTTCATTCTTTTTTTAATTTCTTTTTTTTTTCTCTTGAAACCCATTTAAAAACGTTTATTTTTAATCTCTCTTTTTTATTAATTGATTAATTAATTACTCCTCTTTATGTATTTATTTCTATTATTTTCGTTAGCTATTTTTTCGTCTTCCATCATAAAAGTGTCCATCGGAAAACGAAATTTTTAAAAAGCATTTTTTATTTTTAAAAAGCTTTTTTTTTTTTTTTTACCATTTCATGCTTTTTTAATCTTCTTTACTTTTGCTCTCTAAACCCACTTAAAAAAGTTTCTTTTTATTATCTCTTTTTTATTAATTACTCCTCCCTATGTATTTATTTCTGTTATTTCCGTTAAGTATTTTTTCATAATTTTCTTTCTTTCATCATAAAAAAAAGTGTCTGTCTGAAAAAAAAATGCTTTCTTTTTCAGTATTTTTAAAAAGCACTTGTTTACCTTGTTTCTTATTTTTTCTTGCTCTCTGAACTCATTAAAAAACTTTTTTATTAATTACTTAATAAAAAAAAGTCTGATCGAGAATGTAACTAAGTAAAAAAAAGAAAAAATATAAATAAATACACTGTGAGAAGTTGAATAACTAAGAAAGATATAAAATAGATATAAAATATAAAAAAATAGGAAAATAAAAAGTGAGGTGTGATTAAAAAGATCAAAATAGTAAATAAAAAGAAGGAAATAATTAATAGAAAGGATGAAAAATAGCGTGATTAAGAACAAAAATGAGCAAATAACAAATGGAAAGGGGAAAAAAAATTGAAAAAGAAAAGCCCAAAAAATAATGTCAGAAAAAAAAAGAAAGAAAATATTTTGTTTTTTGATCTAAAATGTGAAAGCAAAAAAAAAGTAATTTATAGTAATTTTAAGTAAATATGAATAATAATATTAATAAATAATAGTTTGAAAAAAAAGTTAAAATGAGAAAAAACAATAATTTTTTAATCTCTCTTTTTTTTTATTAATGACTCATTACTCTTCACCATGTATTTATTTCTATTATTTCCTCCTATTTTTTTTTTACTTCTTTTTCAGTTCTTTCTCTTCATTTCTCTTGTTTTTCATCTTTCTCTCTCAACAATAAAATCAATCTCCAAACTCTTTTTTTTTAGCTCCTTCATCTTCATCCATCACTCCCTCGTGTCTGAAGGGTGAATCTATACCGATTAATATTCCGTTACCGTTTGTCATTCGTCACGTAAATCACTTGGGGGACAAAGATTTCGTCCTAACTCTGAGTTCGTTTTGAGCCTTATGGCCTTCCGTCCGCTCGGGATCGTCTGTGCGTTTCTAAAGGTGCTTAACGAATCAGATCCAGTTTGTATTATTGAATGGTTTTAATGGGCGCCTCAGGGGGTTTTGGTCGGATCGTGCCAGGTTCATTATTTACCGGAGCCTCACAGGAAGCGGCTCGGAGCATTTAGGCCTGTAGATGTGGTCAAGCTGAGCTTCTAAATTCTGACAAAGGCGAGTCTAAAGGTGACTCTGAACGTGGCACGTTACTCTAGGGTTTCCAGAGAATGCTTACGGACGGGTAAACGTTCTCTGTCCACAACGTTTGAGCGGATGAAACGGAAATGGAACCCCGAGCCGCACAGAGGAGCGTCTCTACCTTGAAGCAGATGGGCTACAGGGGCCACAGATCACACCCGGCGCCCCTCGAGTCGGCTCAGAACAGCGAACCGATTCAAATAAGGGACCTCGCCCGGTCTCGAATTTGGACTCTTGGACCCATTCCGATTTGGGGCTTTTAAGCACCACCCCTGTTTGACTATTGGTGCTGACCGTGTGCACCCCGCAGCAAACTCATCCTGAGCAGCATGAGGGCTCCACGCTGGGCTCTAGTTCGATTTGGGAACTTGGTTCCTCTGTACAGCTGAATCTCAGGAACAGGTAATTACACCCCCCTCACCCTCCCCCTCCTCCTCCTCCTCCTCCTCCTTCTCCCCCCTACCACCTCCGAAACGGTCGAGCGCTCATCGGGAGAGAAAATAAAAGCAACCTGAAGGGAATTATTCATGTTTATGCAGGCAGGAGAGAACGTGTGCCATCGCGCCGCTCTACCAGCGGCCGCTCTTAATAATTAACGCGCTGAGTTTCCACCCCGCCTCCCCAACCTCCCCGACCGTCGGGCTGTTCTCACTCGGCGCTCACGTTCGCGCTGACCCCGCGGGCTCCAAAGGGGCCCGGTTACTCACGGGCCGTAATCAAAAGTCTATCGAATTTAATAATTTAATACCCGCCTCGGCGCATTTGATCTTTCCACTGTACGCACGGCCACCGACCCTTATTAGGACCGCCGTTTATACCACGGGGCAGGCCCTAGCTGTTGGTACCCATCTGGTTTGTGCATTCTAACATGCCTTCCTGCTCACCATAGCTGTAAAGATCAGCTATCCAGAGTTAGGGTGGCCACGGTCAATGGTCAAGCCATGCCTCGGTCAAAATCACTGGGCTCACCACTTCTCTCGTCCCGTACCTGTCCAATGACTCACGGCCTTTCCTGCGGAGTACGCATTCCAAACCCTCAATGGCGGCCTCGTTTACAGATTGCCCTGTATAATTGTCAGGTTATTTAATTACCTCTCTTTAATTACTTTACGTCTATACGTACCGTGATTAAGTAATCACAGGGGTGCATGCGGTGATCAGTCAGCCTCTGGTACCACCCCTTAAGGGGCAAACGCAAATAAACCGCCCCCACTACCCACCCAAAAAAGCCCATTGACATTTATGGAATTTGGCAGACACCCTTATCCAGAGCTACCTAAGGGTTAAGGGTCTTGCCCAAGGACTGCGCTTTGGCAGCTTGGCAGAGGTGAAATTTGAATCCTGGACCTTCTGGTCCAGCTACTCCCCCCTGCTGTCTTAGAAGCTCTAAGCGCTCGAGCAGGCGAGCGAGGGTAAAATGAGGCAGGGATTAGCAACCAATAAAAATAATCGCTTTCTTAAGGCGGCCGTCCTATCGGTGCAATCGAAATGACGTTCCCCTTTAATCCCCCAGCCTTCGTAATTGAGGTCCATTCCGGTTCGTTCGGTGCTAATCCAGGCTCGTGGAGTTAGACGTCCCAAAAGGATGTTTCTCCCAGACAGACCTCACACGACCGAGGCCAAGTCCCGAGTCGCAACGGCCCTAAGGTCGTGGAGCACTAATTGGCATGCGGGGGGTTTCGGATGGGGCTCTCATTGCTGGTAGGAAGCCCTCAATCAGTCATGAATGATCCAATCTCTCGTAGGTGATGCAATTTGCATAAGAGATTGAGTAGATTTGGGATCGATTTGTTGCCTCTGTTTAAAGGGTGGGGAGAGAAGAAGAGTGGAGAAGAGTCTCCAGCCATTCTTATTCCACTCCTTATAATGACGTCACTTCAGCTTTTTTGGCCGGCCATAAAAGAGCGCCTTACTTTGATTCAGGAACTGTTACGGAATTAAGATGAGGAACCTTAGCCGTTGGAATGGGTCACTGTGGAGAACTCAGTGGAACTGTGGTGGCCTAGTGGTGGTTAAGGTACTGGACTATGACCCAGAAGGTCCATGGTTCAAATCCCACCTCTGCCACAGTGGGGACCCTGAGCAAGGCCCTTAGTCCACAGGGTCTTGCCAAGCTTGTGGGAAGAACCGGAGATTGTTTGGAGTTGTTTTATTTTTAGAAAAGAACAATCACAATGGGTCCCTGGACCAAGGTGGGGGCCCTCAGAGTGCTGAGAGTGAGCGATGAAGCGTAAAAATTGTTTTTTAAAAACACCGGTTTTTGAAAACTCTCCCTTTCAGCTAGGTGCAGCTGTCTCATTCGCATCTCAGAGGCTTATCGGGCACGTAATGAAGAATGGCACGGCACTCTGGAGCTAATCGGCCCGTCGAAATTTGAGCGCCGAGCTTTTAGAGCAGAACTCGAGGTGAACGGATCAAGAAGCAGAACAAACTGCTGGTATATCAAAACATAGCCAATTTGTTCCCATCTTTAAAAGGTCATTCGGGATGTTTATGGACATTAGCGCTAATGAATCATCAGCAACTTCCAAGGTGGATTTTGGACAGGGTTCGAGCAGCCCTTAGAGTCAGACTGTTGTGGAAGCAGCACTGTCCTCAAATAACCCTGAGCATGAGACACAAGTTTCCATCCCAACCTGTGTAGGTTCTCGGTCACTCAGTTCATGGTAGACTTGTCACGTTTGGATCACAGGGGCCAGGGCGTGACCCATTTCAGAGTCCCTGCCCCAAATGACCACCCTGCGAGTCGTTAGGGTCACAGAGGTGGAGGTGTGAATGAGGGTTAAACAACCTAGGAAGGGATCTCAAGACTGCTCTGGAGGTGGCTGAAAATCGGTTATTAACCAACGATTCAACGAGGGCTGTTTGAATTGAGCATGGTTGGCCTCCAAAATCTGAACAGTCATATCATATGGAAGACTCTTCCCTCGGTGGTCTTATCCTCCACTCTTTATTAGCGATGTAGTTCTTAATGACTACATTATCGCAGGGAGGTGAAAAATGAAAAAAAGCTTAGGCCAATCAATATTTTTGTAAGCAGGACAAACGCAAAGTGTGGTCAGGGATTATCTGAAGCATCCAGCTTGTGGTGCGACCAGTGATTGGTGTCTCGAGGAAGGTTTGCTCCGGGTGGGATTGTACGCTATTTGCCGCTACACTACCTCCAATTTAAGACACAGCTCCGGAGGATTGGGCAGTGTGCATGAGTGTGTGTTTGTCCAGAGGATGTGATAGAGGACTCACTGGACCATCGCTGCTGTAATCTCCAGTAGCAGAGACTTTGAGCCGGGATCAGTCAGAGCCTCTTTGCTTTTTTTTTCACTTGTCGGTCCCATCAGTGCAAAAGTACTTAGCACAGAGGCACTCTAGAAAAAAATAAAAAATTAAAATCGCTCAGCAGCTTTTTCTCCAAAGGGCTCTCGAGTTTTGATTTAGGAGTGCTGGGGGTGACCTTGGGAGCTGAAGTTTAAATAAGCACTGAGACTGACCGAAGGAAATGTTCTGTAGCACTTGGCAAGCCTGAGTTAGTGTGGATGCCTTGATAATCTAACTCGGTGTTCTCCAAAACCTGGTCCGGAACAAGGGAACTCTGGAGTGTAAGAGGGAAAAACACCGTGGGAAGAGCTCTCCTGGCTTGCCGAGGCATGACGGCAACGAGTCACAGAAATCCTCAGTATGGTACCGCCTAGTCACAAACCCCTATCCCCACTGTCAAAACACCTACAATGAACCGGAACCGGAGCTGCCGAGAGCCTTATTTCATAGAAATGAGCACAAACATCCCAGTAGGTCCAACCTGGGCAAACGGGCACCCTGTCCAGCAGGCATTATTTCCAATAATTCTATGGATCCTCTATCCCCTGTCTGCAGGTTCGGAGATGGTGGAGGCTCAGTGTCAGCGGTTTGAAGTCAGGAGTGCCGAAGGTGACCGAGTGCTGTTCTCTGCCGACGAGAACGAGGTCAGCATTGGCACCGACAAACTGAAGGTGACAGGTAATGTGCACACTCTGCTGTACACTAACACTGCGATTAGCTGAGGCAGCGCAAACAACGTAAGGTCAGGCACGTCCACAAAAGCTGGACTAAAAACACGCTCGTGATCCCAATCCAGTGTGACCAGGTTTAGGAGGATCTGCCAGGCGTCCCGAGTAGCAAACAGGAAAGAGTCCATGTTCAAGAGAAGTTTGATGCAGTTGCCTTCTGTGATAAAGGATTCCACTCCAGGGTCAATTCCCATGGCTTTTTTTGGGGTGGGATGAAAATGAAAACAGATGGTTCATGGGTACATATAAGCTTGGCCTAAATGATCAGCAGGGGTCCTCTAACGAGTTCTACTCGATACTGCCATTTTAATCAGCGCCCAGACTGTTAATCAGGATCGAAAGGAAACCACTCGAGACGTCGAGAGCGGTGCCAACAACATTGGGATTATTTTCAGAACGTGCAGATCGAGAATCTGTAATTATCTCTTACGGCAAAGTGTGGCTGGCGGGGTTCTTTGGAGGGAAGGGGGTTATTAGAGGGTCAGCAAGAGAAATGAGATGGATGGATGTCCATGGGCGGTGGGCAGAACGCGAACCGGATGGGCAGAAGATGAACCGGGTGAGCCCAGGCAAAAAGATATAATCGAACCACTTTAGAGGTACATCGTGGCCAAGATAAAGTGTGGAGTCCAAGTTTTTTGAAAGGAACTAGGAATTGGGAAAAGCAAAGAGGGAGTAAGGTGTATCCCAAGAGTTACGCGTCCTCCACAGACCGCGATAAGCAGGTACAAAACGTGGCTAAAGTGCCAAAACTGTAGTCTCCAAAACCAGGCCAGTGTGCCTTCTGGTCTTGCCGAAGGTCCCGGCAGTCCCTACATACACTGATTCACATTTTGTTTCTCAGCCCTGATGCCCCCCTCACTACCCCACTGTTCCCCTCGCTCACACACACTGCCTTTCTCTGGTTCTTTTTTCTCACTACGATTTTCCTTCCTCTGTGCGCAGGTAACGAGGGAGTCGTGTTCGCTCGCTCGGTCGAGACGCCGCATATCCGAGCCGAACCTTTCCAAGACCTGAAGTGAGTGTCGGCATTCCTCACAGGAACTGGCGCGTGCGTGTGCGTGTGTGTGGGGGGAGGGGTGCTGTCTGAAATATTAATGAGAGCCCTCAGTTATTGGACAGTGAGTTAATTTTAACACGCACTCAATTTTCATCCCCGGTGTCCATTAGCACGCTGTGCAATTCATTTAGGACTAAAAGGGAGGTGCCCAAACCCAGAACGGCCGTCAGCGTCGGCCGAGCGATCGGGTCCGACCAGGCTCTGGTACCAAAAGCTTTTTGAGAGCAACATGCATTCGTACAGAGGCTTTAGAACGCGGTTCATTTTGTACATCCATGACTATTGCGCAATCCGGGTCCCCCTACGGTCCTGTTGGTTTAATCCACAAGGCCCCGCGCCTTAATCTTCTCCCTTTCATTAATTAACGGGACGGGTTTCATCTCCAGCGCGGCTTTACTGAAGAGCCTCCATCACCTCCGTACTTAACGCCCGACTCGAGAGGTGCCGGCTAATTGCGCCAGTTATGAGCCGTGTTTCCGACAGTCTACAGAGAGATAACTTTTGGAACGAAGCTCGTTAAGCAGGGAAATTCTTTTTTTCGGGTTCTCGCTACGTAGCTCTTAGCTCGCCCCCCTCCCCCCCGCCTCCCCCCGAACACTGTTCCTCTGCCTCCATAAATGGTTCAAATGAAGCCGTTAAAGCCAATGACACACATAATAGACTAATGGAGTCCATTAGGCGCTAATGAGGTACCGCCCGATTTTACAGACACACTAAAATTGCAGCCGTGTCAAAAACGCACCCCTGAAAATCCAGGACCTGGTCGGAGAGATAAAGCCAGTTAGACTTATCTCTTTTTTTTTTTTAACAGGCCGTTGTTTTATCGTCGCTGACGCAGCTCGTTCGGGACTAAATAAGCGCCATGATAAATGCTGAGCTAACTTGCGGCAAATTGCGACAAATTCATTTCACTTCACGTTGCACGTCCCTGTCATTAGTGCAGTCTGGACTGCCTAAGGTATGGGAATGTATAAGAGGTGTGGTCCGCTGTGGAATTTTTCAGCCAATCAGATACTGGACTCCGGACCTGATGGTCCTGGGTTCAAATCCCACCTCTGTCACAGTCGGGTTTTTAAGCAAGACCCTTAACCAACTCTTGCTTGAATTGTTTGAGTCGTAAGTCGCGTCTGCTGAATGCCACAAACGTAAAAAGTTTGGCGTTCTGCTACATATACACACCATAATGCAAAACCAAAAGTATTGGGACACCACTGGTGTTCATCCATTAAATACAGATCCAGGAAAACCTGATAACTTTGGGAGAACCTACAAAGTAAAACTAGAAAATGTCCCAAATGAACATCTACATACTTGCTTAGGGCCAGGAGCGATCTGGAGCGGCCTATCTGGCAACACAGGGTGCCAAGCCTTTATTTGAGCAAACTGAGAAAATAAAATGAACACACAATCACATATTTATTACTCTAACAGGAACTTTATGATAGAGACAAATTGCAAATTAATTGTCCACTGCTCCGCACTCTTCACTGGCTCCCTGTAGCTGCTCGGATCACATTTAAAATTCTGATGCTTGCTTACAAAGATGGGCCTGAGGCCTCCAAACTTGGAGCACTTATCACACCCCGCACTGCACCCCTAGCACTGCTCGACTGGTCTGCCCCTCCCTCAGGGCACGAGGGAGGCATTCATCTAGGCTCTTCTCTGTTTTGGCTCCTAATTGGTGGAATAAAATTCCCCTCAATGTTCAAACAGCTAAGTCTCTAGCTACCTTCAGACCCATTTATTCCTCAAGGTTCTGGGCGAAAAACTAAAAGGCAAAAGATTTAAGCCCTGGCACTGCCACGCCCTTGAGCAAGGACCTTTAAAGACTGCTTGAATTGTACCCTTAAACCTGTACCCATTGGAAGCTGCTCTAGATAAACGAAGTTCTAATTGGTACTGCTTTCCAAATCCAGGGGGGGGGGGATTAGTTCAGGTCCAGTTCCAGGGGTCAGGACTTGCGTCTGGTTACTTGGCTTCCTGTGGCCTCTTAAAGGTTCTAGAACATGTCTCTGATATTCATTGTTACAGCCGTGAATGGTATGTACTGGGGAGCTCTGTGGGCTGAGGGTCTTAATTCAAAGCCCTGTGCAGGATAAAGGGCTTAGTGAAGACGTACCTTAGAGACGTGTTCTTGATATTCATGGTGCATCACGGCGAATTTTATCGAAAAAGGCTTTTTTTTAAAAGGCATTAATATTCTGCTCTCGTGTTCGGTCCGGTCCGACCGGTCTACAAGATGTTTAAGGCAGCGCCTCGCGAACAGAACGATAACCATCAAACATTATTCATCCTAAAAGAAGAAACGAATCCCAAGGCTTCTAGTAATTTAATTTCTTCTTTACCTCCAGGATAATTTAGCTTATCCTCATGCCGGATTCCAGTCCCTTCAGCGAATATCAGAATTCAGCTCAACTAGGCCACTCTGGGGTTCATAAATCTGCTCGGTCTCAGAGCCCGGACTTCCATCAGAGTAATGAATTCATGCGGCGAATTCCCATCTATTCACCGAAAGAGGAACGGCTAAGTGCTGCAATCCGGCAGTGGATTCCTGAAATAAATCGTAATCAACCACAAATATACGACTTCATACAGGAAAAGGTTTGAATAGTACAGCCAAAAAATTTTACCCTATACGGCAAAAGCCATCAGCGATAAAACTGTTCTGTTCGGATGTTGCTCAAGCAGTAAGTGGAGTGGGATATGGTAATATCTTAAAGAAGAGCCGCTGAACTGGAGAGGTTCACACTGAATAGACTAAAGGTTAAACAAATTAAACTTTACATTACAGCATGGGGGTTCAGTGGGAGGCACCGCTGCCTCACAGCAAGAAGGTCCCGGGTTTGATCCCAGGGTGAAGTAGCCTGGGTCCTTTCTGTGTGGAGTCTGCATGTCCTCCCGTGTCTGTGTGAGTTTAAACTGGGTACACCAGTTTCCTCCCACAGTCCAAAGACATGCTAGGCATGCTAGGTTTATTGGCATCTCTAAAAAGTGTCCCTTAGTGTGTGACTGTGCGTGCTACATCTATATCTACAGAGAAGCTGTTAGCTTCTTTGATCTTCTTTTAGATCAATTACAAGTTCTTCCTTCCTGCCTTGTTGCCTTGTTTTAGACCTTGGTTTCTTGGTTTCCATCAAATTCCCCGAAACTCTCAAACTCAAGCATTTTTTTAAATGTCACTTCCTGCCATTTTGGTTTCAGTGTTGGACTGATGAAGCTCATCTGTCCGTATTACAGCACCATCCGTCTTCCTGAAAGGCCGTAGCTCGGCTTAAATCCGTGACAGGGGGATAAAAAAGCAAAGGTTAGCAGTGGGAACACCAGTGTTTAATGTTAGCACTGGACCGAGCCAAAAGTCAATATCTAGAACTGTAGGGATGAGACCCAGTGTGCAAGGAGACACTGTGATAAATGACAACACATCCAAAAACATCTATGGGCATGGATGTCCGGAGGCATTGATGAATTGATAGTGGGCATGTTGCCTGGGTATCCAAGGACGTTTTCGAATTTTTGTGTATTTTTTGTGAGTAGTGAGTAGACCCTCTTTTTAACAATTCAAGTTGGGGGTGCTGGATATTCTGGATATTCTTGAATGTCCACATTCAGATCTTGCCATTACTCTGGTCACTTTCCAAATATTCCAACCAAAGGTGGCTTGACTTGACCCACCAGATTCAGATTCCAAATCTTCATGCCACCCTTACTTCTTAACCTGTATGTCGCTTAGGAGGCACCTTTAGAGCTTGGCATTTTCGTTATGTTTCTAAAGGAACTTTTGCCTTCATTTTTAGGTAGAGCCCTGGACCAAAAATGGTGAGCCAAGAGAGCCTCCCATTTTATGGATTGCTAAGCACATATCTTCACATGATTTCTCACTGACTGGACCCATGCCTGGCATACCGCTAAACTACAATAGGGAACTAAAAAAGGGGCACTCTTGAATCGCCTTGCGACAAATTGGACTTGTAAAGGGTGGAACAATAGACTCTTTTTTTTGTGCAGGAGACCTACTTCAAAGCCAGAGCCCACCGACTCTATTTTGTACTTCCATTGTGTTCATTTCTTGCTTATCTCACCATGTAAACCAAAAAGACTTCTGCCCGAGACTCTTTCAGGCAGACAGCTGAAGGTCGAGTCGGATGTTGGTGTTGAATTATTGTGATAAGAGGCAACTGGAGCTTATCTATTGATAAAATGAAAGCGGTGCAAGGAGGGGTGGCGTCGCCTGTCTGCAGACTTGAGATATTTATACACTTTTTGTGAGAGGCCCACACTGGAGGACCCTGAAACAGAAAATCAATGATTTGATTGAATCCTTGTGTTGGAAAGGCCGCCGGGGAGAGATTCTACCAAGAGAGAACTTGATGGGGGGGTTGGGGAGGGGGGTGGCGGGGTTGGGCTGAGGATCGTTAAGTTAATAGATTCATTTTTGTCATGTCATACGTTATCCGGCGAGCTAACAGAAGGCACCGAGAGCGACCTGGGTCCACTGGGAGACCACAACACATTCGAAGAGTTTGCCTGCGTGTATAAATATGTGCAAATGCGTTTGCCTTCTCTGCTTATATCCGTTACCTCCCCCATCCTTTCTCCCCCCTTCCCCTTCTCGACGTTGACGTCAAGCTGGAGGGCGGCTGTGTTCTTTGATTTGCCTCTTCTCCAAAATGCCGTCTGAAAACTGACGGAGACGTTGTATTTTCAGAAGCCGACCGTTCGTATCGTCCCCCGTACGGATACCCAGGAGGGTAGGCCTAAATCTGAGCTGTGACTGAACTGGAACTCAAGAAGTCTCATGGGAATACCTGGCTCTTTGGTTGCCAAATCTGTACTTGCGCACTTTACCTCATTAAAATTACTCACGCAAGCCACTTTATAGCAAGGCTAATCGGTGAAGCTTTTATTATGACAGGGGTGGAGTGCCAGGAGTTGCTGTGTCTCTGAACCCTGGACTTTCATAATTCCCTCCTGCATTGCCTGAACAGGGTCCATGTTTACAGGTTTAATATCAATGGACTGTTTGGTTTTCTTCACTCCTTGACATCGCAGACTCACCCCCAGGAGTTTAGCCCTAGATCCGAACTGTGACTGAATTGGAGCTACCCTTCTTTGGGAGTACAAGGGGGGATTGGATATTATGTTAGAGACCAGATCTACCCTTACACACTTTACCCACTTTAAATACATTTACATTTCCAGTATTTAGCAGACACCCTTAGCCAGAGCAACTTACAAAAGTGCTTTAAGACATCAGTAACATCATTTATTCCTAATAATCAGAAATCTAAACAAGAATACACTTCAGAAACTGTAAAGGTTGTGGGGGTTTTTAATAGATAGAAAAACAAGGGTGGGGGGTTTAGTTGAGGTAAGTGCGGAATAAAAATGGCGTTTGAAGATAGAAGATAGAAGCCAGAGACTCAGCTGTTTGAACATTGAGGGGTGAGTTCATTCCACCACTTAGGAGCCAAAACAGAGAAGAATCTAGATGAATGCCTTCCATTTCCCCTGAGAGACGGGGGGACCAGTCGAGCAGTGCTAGAGGACCGGAGTGAGCGAGGTGCAGTGTGGGGTGTGATAAGTGCTGCAAGGTAGGAGGGTGCAGGCCCATTTTTAGCTTTGTAAGCAAGCATCAGAAATCTGATCTGAGCAGCTACAGGGAGTCAGTGGAGAGATCGGAGCAGTGGTGTGTGTGTGTGTGTGTGTGAGAGAGAGAGAACACAAGTCTTGCAGCTAAATTCTGGATCAGCTGTAAGGGTCGGATAGTGTTCAGAGGAAGCCCCGCTAAGAGAAAGTTCCAGTAGTCCAGTCTTGAAATGGCAAGGGACTGAACCAGAATCTGTTTCCTCTGTGGAAAGAAATGGGCGGATCCTTCTGATGTTGGAAAGAAGGAAGCGACACGACAAAGAGACGTTTGCAGTGTGGGAAGAAAAGGACAGTTGGTTGTCCATAGTTACTCCCAGGTTGGGAGCCACGACAGAGAAGGAGATCTGAGCCTTGTCAACTGAGAGGACAAGAGTCACCTGAGAAGAATAAGACTTCTTTCTTGCCAGGATTTAGCCTAAGGTGGTGATCTGGTATCCATGATGATATGTCAGCTATACACACATCTTGGCAGAGACCCCACAGAATTAGTGGGGTGTCATCAGCATAGTAGTGATATGAAACGTTTGTCTAGACTACCCTTTAGTTTCGTGATTGTCTGATTAATTGTCTATCAGGTAAAGCAGCTGCAGTCTGACCTGGAGGCTCAGGCCAAACACTTCTACGTGACTCGGACTCAGAGAAAAGTCTTCACAGCCCTGCTGGATTACACAACCGACCAGAGACTGGCCACCTGGGACAAGGAGCAGAAAGCTGCCCAGCACAGTGCCAGGTCAGCACATAAGCAGGTTTAATTGTACTTCTCAGCACAGATGCGTGAGGTTTAAGAGCTGACCGGGTGTTTCGTGTGCCTCAGGCGAGCGCTGTGCAGGTGTTTTGGTGCTTGGCGGAGTTTGCCGGCGGTGCTAAAGCAGGAGAGGGAGAGAGAAGGCAGGAGGGATGAGCTGCGACGCAAAGTGGCCGAGATCCTGCCGGACTTCCGCGCGTCGCCGCTGGATGCCATGTGGATCCCACGGTTACAGGATGCTTTTAAAAGTTAGAGAGAAACACAGGAGTTTGGTATCCAAAATGTCCCGGTGAGATGTTTGTGAGTTTGATACTGGAGTGTGTAAGCTGACCTGTTTTTGTGGAACGATTAGACTCTAATCTATCTCAGGTGTGAGTTCACTCTCCATCTCACACCATCAACAACCAATCTACCCAGTGACGTACATGATTATTTATAGCTTTATGTTGGATTATATTGGTTTTCATTACTGATCTTATAATCAGCATAACTTTAAGTGAAATGTCCCCGATTTCTGAAATGATTAGTATACTATTCACCAAAAATAGGGGATAATTCTAAATTAAATATTTCCTTGTTAAATGTCCACTGTATTTGGAAGAGGTATGGACTCGAGTGGGACACGACTTTATAGTCAGCATTTTGGAATTGGACATGGGATGTACATTTTTTAAATTTATTTTAAAGCCTCCACAAACCCATATTTTAACATAACGATTCATTTTAAAGTGTTAAAATAATAGGGCATTATAATATGAGCATTTTTGTATTGCTTGCATGGTGTTGTTACATTAAGGGAGCCGAGTAGCTCTTCCTTATTTAATTGTAATCTAGCAACAGGCAACTTAACAACCCTTCAAGTTTACGACTTGGACTTTGATCTGATGTTTTTTTTGGTCTTATTTTGGACTTGACTCAGGATTTTTGGCACATAAGACTCTTTCACACCAGTTGGATTCTTACGGACGGAAACATGCCCATCAAGTTTTTATAAAGAGCACAGCTTTATTAACGCCATCATTCATACCGAGTCCGAACCCGACGGGCTACGATGATTTTTTTTTTGGTGTTTAAAATCAGGCTGACCAATCAGAGCTCGGTTGCCAGGCAGAACAGCTCATCCTGCTAGCAGCAGAACATGAGAGCTTATAGGACAAGCAACAGACTTGACTCTAAAAACATGGATATTACATAAAATGTGGTGGAATAAAGCTGGAAGTCTGCAAAAGCAAACAGGATGTTTGTGTTTAGACAAAAAATACACAGTTCATGAAGTTTTTCGTTCGAAAAAAATTGTAGTACTCTGTGTGACTAGGCCGTTACTTGTTCCCAACTCTAGTGTTTGGTATGTTCCCCCTTTCACTATAACAACAGCATGATGGCATGTGGTGGCCTAGTGGTTAAAGAACAGAAGGTCCAGGGTTCAAATCCCACCTCTGCCAGAGTCGGGTCCCTGAGCAAGGCCCTTAACCCACAATTGCTTCGATTGTAAAACTGTATTAATTGTAAGTCGCTCCGGATAAGGGCATCTGCTAAATGACGTAAATGGCACAGACTTCACCAATCTGTGCCCAATCAACTGATACAATCGAGTTAATTGTGTGCCCTGCAGTGGCATTTTGCAGTGAAATTTTAGAAATTCAGAGTAAGTTCTGTTCTCCAGAACGTTTACGGGTGCGTTTATTCCCCTCATAGAGTTGACAAATTGTAAATCAGATCAGGCAGGGGTTTGTCATGCAGTACAAATCGGCCTGGTTAATGAAAAGGTTATAAAAATGCTCTAATATAAAAATTAAGACACTGAACGGTTTTATTTATTCTTCCAACAGACAGTTGTCACTGATACATGATGGAACTGATCAGACTTCCATAATGTCCATAATGTTTTTTCCTGTGGTTTTTACGAGGCTTGTATGTGATGCTGTTTGTTGTGACCTGATTCCCTAAGCGGTGTCAGTACACAGATATACGTATACACACACACACACACACACACACACACACACCGTCTATATAGAAAACACATTCTGGTTCGAGGAACGTAAAAACACGAAAGACACACAACATGCACCGATAACATCTTATTGCACAATCTGCATCGGATTTTATAGCCACGTGGTACTCTCGACCGGACACGTCCCGTCTCCGTTCACCCATCCCGGCAAGGCACTAAATCAAGCTGCATAATAAAAAGAAAACGGCACCTACACAGCGACACAACGTTCCAGAGAGCCTTTCTGGAATCACATTACATCCACGGCGTTATGGGTTCATGACCTAACATCGTATGGCTTCTCGAGACTCACAGACGCACTTACTGGTGCGCTGGGATTTTGGCTCTAGCTGGCTCAAGATGGAACAATGCTGCCACCTAGTGGACCACAACGCAGCTTCCTGCCGCGGTGCTATCAGTGAAATCTGATAAGAGATAATGAAGTTATTATTAACTTCTATACCAGATCTGTAGGTTTCAGGGCTTTGTGCTCCAGGGTCTGATCCATAGTGAGAAATTCAGTCCAGTTACCGCAGAAACCGCGCGAATAGATACCCGTGTCGATCACGAGGCCACAGATTAAGCTGCGCCCCGTCTTGTCCCTCAGAGCGGCCCGAGCTTCGCGCTCCGTCACGTTGTGGCTGACGTTGACGAGCTGCAGCAGAAGCAGGTGGAGAAGCCCCGCGGTTACGATACTGCTGTACCAGGCACACGTGAAGCACAAGGCCGAGCTGGAAGAACACGGATGATTTATTAGTTTAAACACTGATTAAGAGCTCAAATAGTGGCTCCAATCATGGCTCAGCTGAAGCGCTTACAGATCAGTCATGGAAACGACAGGTGTTTGTGCGATTGATACCCACCGCCAGGTCATCACGGCGTAGCATAACGGACCAGATGAGATATAACTCAGCGGATAGGGTGTTAGTGAGGTCTGTAACACACCTGGACTGACTGTAGACATCAGGGCAGTAGAGCAAGGCCGTCAGGAGGTTCTGGGTTGGACACACACTGTGCAGCACCAGGCTGATCCCATACACCGAGGTCAACAGGAAGATGAAGAGCATCAACAGGAAGCTGCGATGGTTAGCCTGACCCACGCAGCTGTTAATCCTGCCAATGTGACGAGAAACAGATGCTTAGCAGATGATACTCTGTGCAGTGACATGGCATGAAGAAGCACAAATGCGGTGTGCATGAGGAAAACACGTACACAGTCGTCTGCAAACGCCAGATTACACATTTGGTTTATCTTCCAAATAAGAAGTCGTTCACTTTTGCAGAAAATAATAGAAATGTGACACACTTTCATGTCCAACAGGCTTCAGAATTGAAGAGTTAATAAATAAGGGTCTTGTTTAACCCATTAACTTGCAATTTTTTTTCTGAACATTTTTTTTTACTTTATTTCTGTCCCCCTACATCGCATCCCGTCCCATCAGTAGGCGAGTTAAAGCACCTGATCCCCAAATGGAGATCATGGGGTTTTATTATTTTTTTTTTTATAATTGTTTTTATTGAGGTATTCAACATTAAAATAAGGGCAAGATCAAAATATATCTTTAAACAATTGTACCAAACAAAGCCCTACATTCAACATCAAGAAAAGAAAAACAAGAACCTCAGATTTTTTTTAACACACATAAAAGAGTAATGAAGTAGAAAAAAAAAGAAAAATAAATAAATAAAATTAATAATAATAATTAAAAAAATAAAACTAAAAACACCAAAAACAAACAAACAAACAAAAAACATTAAGAAAAAACCCGAAAAGGAACAATAGAGAGAAGGAAAATAAAGATTCGGGGAAGGGGGATCAGTAATATTATTACTACTGGAGATTATGTTTTTTAATGGGTTAAAGGTTTAATAGTGTGAGTTTGGTGGGCCTGGTATTTAAACTCCCAAGTTTAGTCAAAGGGTCTAAACCAGTGAGGAACCCCAAATGTTTTATATAGATTATTACGGAATTCACATAGATCTAAGATGCTGTACAGGTACGCACCGTTTACATCCACCCTTAAAGGCGGAGGCCTTAGGAATTACAATCGGAAACACAAATACAGTCAATTCCGGTTAATAGGACCAGCTGCTTATTCAGACCAAATCCTAAAGTACCAAAATGTATTCGCTTATTTGGACCAATTCTGCTTAATCGGACCAAAGAACGTGTACAGTATGTAACATCCGTGAAGAAACTCTCCGTCTCTGGCATCACTACTCGAAAACTCTAGAGTTTCTCCCCCAGCCCTCTACTGCCACCTACAGGTCTTTGCCTAACATTTCCATTTACTACAAAAAAAAAACCACAAGTCGCCACTTAGCCACAGCAAAAGCGCGTCAGATCACACTGGATAAGTTCTTCAAACGTTGACTGGAATTT
>JAUZSV010400883.1:0-11100 GCA_034780495.1 Parotocinclus cesarpintoi | reverse complement strand
ACACACACACACACACACACACACACACACACACACACACACACACACACACACACACACACACATACACACACAGTGGGACTTTCAAATGATTTATTCCGTGTCTGATGATAAAAAATAGCCAGACTGTCTAGCGGAACTTTCCACCTGTGCTGTGATTTTGACCATGTCATGTTTATAATCCAGTTTAAATCCAATCCACTTTTAAAATATAATTTAAGCAGCTCACAAATTAATTAAATTGGTTATTTATTTGATGACATTCAGAGCGATTTATATTTTGATTATTTGATTAGAAGGGTTTAAAACCAAAGTTGTTGTGTGAGGATGGAAGAGCAGGTATTTTTTTAAAAAGCTGTTTCTCTGATTAGGATATCGTTAGCAGGTGTTAGCCCTTTTTAAGCTCTGCTTTTCAGTGTGAGACAAAGCCTGCAGAACATATTACATCATTACAAGAAATGCATAAAATCTCTGAATTTATAAACATTATCAGTTTATTAATTTGGTTACACACAGACTGCACGTCTGGTGTTCCCGCATCAATTGATAATGGAATATGCAAAATGCCATCAATACCTGATCAGTTTAACATATAACAGCGTGACACAAGCTTTGCTTTTGAACTCAATAAGCTTCCACCTAAGATTGTAAGGTAATACAAAAAATACTATGTGAAAATAAATGACTCTAAAACATATACATTTACACAGAATATCTGCATTGCCGTGTACATTTGTCCGTTCTTGGCGGCTGTGTTATAAACTAATACAGTACATGTTTACATAAATAAATCAAATCTGGCATAAAGTGCATTCCCAGATAATCACTATTCTTACATAAATAAATAAATAAATAAATAACAAAAAGTTTACAAAAACAGTTAAAAGTGAACACCTTTATGAACTTAAAGAGTGAGGATGACTTTTGGTACAGAATATGGTTTAATGATCAAGCTACTCTTATTTTATTTAAATCTTTAAAAAACTAGGCTGAAACATATCACAAAATGTTTCATTTGATGGTTTCAGATACTGTAACAGTCCCGCAATAAAAGTGAGAACAGTCAAAAGACGGACTTAGACTTCGCAAAAGAAAAGTGACTATAACGAAAATACCAGAACTTCAACCTTTGGCTATCGTTATAAACTGTGTTGGGGAAGTTACTGAAAAAAGTAATCCATTACAAATAACTAATTATCCATCCATCCATTAGCTTCCGCTTAATCCACACGGGGTCGCGGGCCAGCTGGGGCCCACCCGGCAACTCTGGGCACAAGGGCAGGAACAACCCTAGACGGGGCACCAATCCATCGTAGGGCACACTCACATACACAGTCACTCACTATAGGCCACTTTAGAGACACCAATTAACCTAACACGCATGTCTTTGTACTGTGGGAGGAAACCAGAGCACCCGGAGTAGAGGTCAAAATCCAAACTAATACTCATTCTTTTATATATCATTTTGGGGTTTTCACAAACGTTTGTCTATATAGCGTACAAATCTGGTCGGCCTCAGAACCTACAACATCTTTGAAATTTCTGTGCTAATGACATGAAGGTTGCAAGTTCAAGACCCATCACTGACAGCAGAGCAATGGTGCATATAGGATCAGGCCTCTGTTTACAATTTTTAAGAAGCTAATCCAAACACACACCAATAGCCCATGAATCTATTTAGCCCCGAGCCTTGCATCAGGATTACGTTTCTCCATGTTCATTTACACGTTAAGGAGCGCTTAGTTCGATAGAAATCCACCTGGTGCTCGGATCCCTGCAGCTGCACGAGGCCACGAGGCACTTACTCTAAATAAATCTAGATAAATCCAGAGATGATTTTACGCAATGTATTCCATGTTCTTAAACTTTTTGTGGCCCCTTTTTGGGGTGCTTTTTAAATCTAAATTTTAAACCATTGTTTAAATGTAATCCGGGTTTGATGTAATCAGGGTCTAAATTTATTTGTAAATAACAGGCAGCACTTCAGTCTAAGGATTACTCACTCTATCCCTAAACCCCTGTGCTACAGTTCACTACTAACCGGAAAAAATCTGGTAGTCCATTTTACAAGCGCAATACACGTAATAAATATTTATGAGTTTATGAACTACACAACCTGTGAATCCTATTAAATAGCTCATTCAAAACTAATCAGGTAGTGTTGACATTAACAGCTAGTAGATGATTAACATTCCTATCCTACAGGCTTAATGCACATAACCCTGCACTCTCATCACTAAAAAATCAATAGTGCCCGTGATGTGTCAGGCTACTCCACACCAGATATTTATAATCAATAATACAACAAGTGCAGAACATCTTACACATCGCTTTTATATAACCAGTGTCAGGGATGTTACTCAGTAAAACAGAAATCCATTACATCCTGTCATTGGATTACTCGACTCATTACGTCCTGCTTTAAAGTTACTCCCTAAACTTCATATTAATTTGTACCAACTGTAGAAGGATAAAAGCTAATAATTTATCTAAAAGTTAAAATCCAAACTCTTTGTTGTATCACTAAGTTTTGCTTACAGGTACAGAAAGTGTTTCAGAACACCAAATCTATTTTTGAATTCACTGATTAACAGGTTAAGAAAGCTTAATTCCACCCAGCACTTGTTAGGACTACAGAAACAACGGTTTGTTGTAAATACTTTATAATAATTTAAATCATTTCTGTTTTTCACTCAGGAACATGAGTCACGCAGTAAATCTGTTACAGTGTTTCCTCGCCACTTCGCGCTTCACCTTTCGTGGACTCGGTGCATCTCGGGTTTTCCAAAAATATTAATGGAAAAAATATATCACTGATTTTCGCTGTTTGGCGGGTTTTTGCGGAACTCGATCTGCACATGCAAAGTTTCATTATAGACTGAAATAATTCAAGCCCTACGATGCAACCAAAACGCCCTGCAAGTTCGACTGCTTCTGTCAGCGAGCCTAAGCGTAAGCGAAAGATGCTTACGATAAAAGAGAAAATCGGGCTGCTCGACATGCTGAAGGAAGGGAGATCGTATGCCGCAGTTGGCCGCCATTACGGGATCAACGAATCATCGGTTCGTTATATAAAAAAGGAGGAGAAACATATCAGGTCTACGGCAAATGTGACTTTCAGCAAGACGGCAAAAAGGGTGGTTACTCCTCACAACATGTTGATCGTCAGGATGGAGAATGCCTTGGCCTTATGGATTAATCATTGTCGTAAGAGAAGCATTTCGTTAGATACGAACACCATTAGGACAAAGGCCAAGCAACTGTACGACAACATGGCAGAGAAAGAGGATGAACAAGATGGCAGCGAACAAGAAGTGGACGTCGATTATAAAGCACGACCATCGACATCGACTGGTTCTTCCACCAAATCAATTGCATTCGCTGCCAGCAAGGGCTGGTTTGATAAATTCCGGAAGCGCTATGAGCTCAAGAGCGTTTGCCTTCGTGGTGGGGCTGCCTCTGCCGATACAGCCGTAGCCGAGGATTACGTAAACAACACGTTCAAAGACATCTTAAAAGAAGAAGGCTACCTACCAGAGCAAGTTTTTAACATGGATGAAACGGGCTTATTTTGGAAGAGGATGCCATCTCGCACTTTTATAATAAAGGAGGAAGCAACAGCCCCTGGTTCTAAGTCTCAAAAAGACAGAGTCACTTTGATCATGTGTGGCAATGCTGCTGGATTTATGATAAAGCCAGGGCTTATTTATAAGTCTCAAAATCCAAGAGCCTTAAAGAACAAAAATAAGAACTTATTGCCTGTGCATTGGATGAATAACCCTAAGGCATGGATCACGAAAAATGTGACGAGAGACTGGTTCCATCAGTGCTTTATCCCAGAGGTGAAGGTTTATCTGGCAGAGAAGGGCCTTGACTTCAAAGTGCTTCTGTTGATGGACAATGCTGGAGGCCATGCTGTCGACATAGGGTATGAGAGGGTCCGAGTAGAATTCTTCCCGCCAAACACCACATCACTAATTCAACCATTGGATCAAGGCGTTATTTGTGCCTTTAAGGCGCTTTACATGAGAAATTTCCTACAGAGCCTCGTCGAAGCAATGGACATGTACGAAGACTTCTCGCTAAAGGCATGCTGGCATGACTACACGATTGCTTCGTGTCTCAAAAACATTCAGAAGGCAATCAGTGAAATGAAAAGTGAGACTTTGAATGCGTGCTGGAGAAAATTGTGGCCTGAAGCAGTGCACGATTACAAGGGAATCGCTCCTGATGAAATTTACCATTCTGCAGTCGACAAGGCTGTAAGACTTGCAAAAAAACTCGGTGGAGAGGGTTTTAGTGATATGACTGCCGAAGACGTAAATGATCTGCTGGACGCGCACGGTCAGCCATTGACGGACAAAGACCTGGAGGAGCTGACCAAGTCAGCAAGTGAAGAAGAGGAGGAAGAAGTTGAACAACAGGCTGAGGAAGAGGAGGTTGGCCTGACGCTTGAACGCCTTGCAACCTTGCAAAGAAAGGCTCAAGAACTTCAGCAACTGGCTGAAGATTGGGACCCAAACATGGTTCGGTTGCTGCAGTTCAGGAACGGGATCGATAGCAGTATGTCAGCGTACAAAAACATGCTGACCCAGCTAAAAAAACAGCGTCAGCAACTCCCCATAACTATGTTCCTAACCCGCGCAAAAAGGCCCGTTATGCCAACGCCTTTAGCGGAAGTTGTACCTGTACCTGAAAACGAAATTAGTACAGGTACGTCCCAGGCCAAAGATGCACCACCTGACGAAGTGAAGAAGGCCAGTTATTAATGCTTTTCTTGCCATTTATCGTCATCATCATCAGTGTATATATTTAGCATCATCAGTGTATATATTTAGCATCACCATTATCGATTTACAAATAATTACTACACGTATAGTACTGGAGCTAAGGACGTATCTTCTTCAATGGTGAGTACCCATATCAATTTTTTCAAACTACATATGCAGATTTAAGAGTTTACTGTAAAACATTTATGTGTAACATTTTTATATTCCTGGACGTATGTGTGTATGTAGGTTTAGGAGTTACAGTGCCGAATGAGTGTTTTAATACTGTTTACAGTACTGTATAAAGGTACAATACATGCACATAACAGTGTGGGAATGATTATTAAGGGAATGGGAAATGCTTATGTGGTGTAAAAGTGTGGAAGAGGGTTTTTAAAGACCTAAAATAGTGTATAAATACTTATAAATATATCGTCCATACTTGGCAGATAACAAGATAATCTTATTCCCACACATCAACTATCTCTTTTCCAGACATTATCGTTTCTATGAATTGTGATCTTGTTCCCACACCTTAATAAGTCGAGGACACGCTTTAATGTTATAAAGAAGGCATGTCACCAGCAGGGCTCTGGATTAAGGGTTAAGGTACTGGACACTGGACCTAATGGTCTAGGGTTCAAATCCCATCTCTGCCAAGCTGCCACAGTTGGTTCCTTAAGCAAGGCCCTTAACCCACCGTTCTTTGGATTGTAAGGTTATATCAGTTATATAAGTAGCTCTGGATAAGGACGTCTACTAAATGTCTTACAGGCAAATGTAAAATGTCACACTTGCCAGTAACTTGTAGCCTATAGAAGTGTTTTTATTTTATTATTTTTATTTCCGTTTTTTAATACTGCATACAAATGTCCTGTATTTTCAGGTTGCATTCTAACCAAAAGAGTGAGAAATAATTAAATATGGCCATTATACAATTGCTAAAACGATAGTATATTTAATCTAATGGTGTCCTAAGACTTCAGCACTGTATTTAGCAGTAACTATTATTAAGAGTTTAAAGTATAATGTGTCACATTACTTCGTTACAGGAAACTAGTAATTATATTACTGTAACATGTGGTTACTTTGTGCCCCGCCACCCACTACACACTATTTAGAACCAGCTGTAAGTTATACTGCTATTAGTGCTGTATACCAAAAGGCAAACCATTATCCTACATCACCAACACGTTCAAAATGATGCCATGGTGCTGTAGTTATCATCCACCAGATGGCAGCATGTTCAAGGTAAAAAAACATCAAACAGACAAACATGACCGGTGCCTCTTAACTTCGTATTTGTAAATTATGAAATACTTGCCATCATGTAAGGGCAAAGCTACGTTAGGAACTCTGTAGATCAACACATGATCAAAACCACAGTGACTGTATCACCTGGGGCTAGTTTTTCAAAAGATATTTATCTATTTATTTCAAATTTGAGAATGGGGTTTTCTAAAACGATGACATGTTTGAATCCTGAAGATTTAGATCTGAATTTTATAATCCAATTGTCCAGGATTAAATGTTTCAGATTTTTCAGGTTTTTCAAACGTTTTAGTTATTTATTTATTTATTTATTTATTTATTTGGCTTCTTTAAAGCTATCGGCATCAGTGGCCATGTAAGCGGCACACACAAGGTTATATCCCATACACAAGTTCATCTCCACACTAGTCACATATATATACATAAGTCAATGCCAATTTAGAGTAATCAATTAACCTAACACACACGTCTTTGGACTGTGGGAGGAAACCGGAGTACCAGGAGTAAACCCACGCAGACACGGGGAGGACATGTAGACCCCACACAGAAAGCACCCAGGTCTTTCCACCCTGGGATTGAACCCGGGACCTTCTTATTGTGAGGCAGCGGTGCTACCCTCGAACTGAGGATAAACTCTACAAAAATTACACAATTATAAAAAACACATTTGTACATAAAAAAATGTATTTTTAACGTCATGGCTGCATTAAAATTCTGAATTCACTGCTAATCCGATAATAAATAAACAGAATGTAAATAACAGATTATTGTTCTGCTATCTTACTATTTGGTGTCCAAATAACACAAATCTAACTGAACACATTTCTTTATACTTTTTAACAAACAAAAAACAATGTTTGCAAATGTAAGAAAAACTGGATTTTATACAAAACATCAAAGATTTCAATCTTGCAGTAAACACATTTTCTGTGTACTGATATGTTTGTATGTTTTAGAAGAGAGAAAATGCAAAACCAGCTGTAGGTCCATAAACTTAATTAGAAACAACAATCCCAGCCTCTTTTGTTTTGTCTTTAAGAAGGAAAATTCTGCTGAAGCAAGGTTAACTTTAGCTCTTCAGCCAGGCATGTGTCGTTGCTCTTTCGGTCTCCGTAACTCGTCAGTATGCAGATGGAGAATAATTCGTTTTCTCTTTTTAATTTGATGTTTTATCAATAGCATATAAATGTTAGAATATCTTTTGTCCAGCAGATGGCCACATTGAGATGCCAGATTTAAAAATCCCTATCCTGCAGTGTCTGGATTAGCTTGATCAAGTCTGAAAATCAAAAGATCACTTTGATCCTGGATAGGAAATTGATGGGTTAGTATTAAAAGCTTTGAAAAAACGGCTCCTGGTCTCCCAATTTTCTTCTGTATAGCACAGAAAACAATATGTGGTAATGAGCAGTAGCTAAAAATGCTGAAAGGTTCCTTTAAAGCGAACCGTTCACTTCTTGTGACCACTTAATTTAAATGTAAGGATTGACGTAATCGTAAATCGTAGAGTTGGCTACTGTATTTAAAACTCAAAGCTGTACATTCAAATACTCAAAATAGTGAAATGTTAAGCAATACTGACAGTGTTTCGGAAATTTGTAAAATGATTCAGCCTATAAACCGGAACAGATTTTTGTTTATCGGTGATTTTTTTACGCATTCCTAAAAGCCTGCCCTTTGTACCTTCTGCAATCTAAATAGTTTCTTCATCAGAATGTGCAAAACGTTGCTTCTAATCCATCCTGCCTAACATACAAAAGCGTAGACGGCTAAAGGGATCCAGTCTATCAGGGCAGAGATAAAGCCCACCAGCAGTATTAGAGCCAGCCAAAGTCAGCAATTACTTCTCTGCTGTCACCGGCCAGCTATGCTATGCCTCCTGCTGGCGCCTGATAAGAAAAACTAGCCCAAGCAGTGCAGGATAAATCACAACTCGAAATCATCTTCATTCTTAATCCTTCCACTGGCTCGTGGGCTAACAGAAAACGAAATCTCCAGGGGTTTGTTGGTCCTTATTATACCAGCCTGACAATAAAACCACGAGCAAGTATGACTGTTAGCTAAAAACCATGGGATGCCATGCCTATCACAGATTAAATAACCATAACTCAAGTACAGGAGAAAGAGCGTGCCCTGCACTTAAACACAATAATAATACTCTTACGTTAATGTTTTTTCAGTTTGTTAGTGGTCACAGTACTCAGCATCGTTTGATCTGTTAAAGCACTTTGCTCTTGTTTTTTTTTTTTTTGCAAGCACCACAAGACATTCACTCATATGTTACATCTCTTTTTGTGACAAACAAAAAAACCCTATCAGAAATAACTTTGTACTGTGCACGATCGAGCTGGAGGAATTGAATGGATTAATGCACAAAGAACAGGAGTGTTCTTGCACTTGCTTAAGTGCTAGATAAATCTCCAAGAAAGGCAAAAGTGGACTGATCGAAACATCACAAGCTATCCTTGCTGCTCTCACTCTTTTTTTTGTGGCACCGTGCCAGCAGGGATTGGAGTTGCTACTTTCGAGTGAGGCCTACTCCCACCCGGAACCTCAGGCTTTCCTTGTGCATTAGCCTGCGTTTCCACGGCAGGTTTCGTGAGCTCCTTGCCTTTAGCCGCCTCCTGAGTTAGCTCTTTGACAAGTGCTTGCCCAGTTTTACTGGTAAAGCCACCTTTTTCACAAAGGGACACTGTCTGAGTAACCTGGATAGGGAATTTGGGGAGGCTAGGAGTGACTCCAGTAGGGGAGGGAGTAGGCGAAGGAGAATGCTCCTCAACCACCTCCAAGAGACACTTGTCCTCCCAGTCCAAGGTGCCTCTGTAGCAGTTGACCATGGTGAGGCCCTTGTCCTGCCTTAATTTCCCCAGGCCAGGAGATGGTCCCTGAGTTGGGAAGGGTGAAGCAAGCCCCTTGGAAGGCGGTAAGCCAGGTCTCCTCATGTCTGAAGTCCTGCAGGTATCTGCGTTTGACTTTTTCAAACTTTCTCCATTTGGTGGTCTCTTGCTTGCTCTGGACGTGTCTGTGATTGCTTCTGGGACGAGTGGAAGCGGTGTTGCTTTTACTGGTCCACTGCAGGCTAAATTAGCCTTATTTGGAGACATTCCTGCCTCTTGTTTCAAATCTTTAATCTCTGCTTTCTTTTCAATCTCTTTTTCCTGCAAGTCTTTAACGACGATCCTTGACAAACCGTTGGATGTCTGAAGTTTGGCGGTCCCTGGTGCCGGGGTTTCGACACTCAAAACTGGAGATTGTGTGCCACAACCTTGACTTCCATGTCCTGTTCCAGCACTAGGATTGGTGAGGTCTGTAGTTTTTGTACAAGGTGCAGGCGAAGTGGTAAGAGGTGATGGAATAGAAGGGGTAACGTTAAATTTGGACTCCGGTGCTAAAGGAGATGGCCTGGTCACGACAGGCTGACTCGTTTTAATTTTAGCTATGCTAACATCTCTTGGGGTGGACGTTGAGCGTTGTGGCACGTCGACGGGTGGAGGCTTTACGTGAAATGCTTGCTCATCTGGGAATCTTTGCTGCATATCCACTTCTTTTGATGTTGTACTGGCAGGAAATGATTTCTCTACAACGATTGCCAGTTTACTGTCACTTCCCTGGGTTAAACTTCCAGACTTTCCATTGTGCTCGTATTCTCTGCCTCTTCCAGCAAGCAATGCATCTCTACTCAGTGGTGATTCCTGCCTGCCCAGCTTCCTTACTGGTTTTAAAACAGCAGTCTCTAGAGGTGAGAGGATCGGAGGCTGGGTCGGTGATGGCGTGGTGGCAGAAGCCGAGGCCAGATTCTCCCCTTCTGTTTCCAACAAGCTCTGAAGCCCCAGTTCACAGTGGAAACCCTCCTTGCGATAATCAGTATGGCCAACCTCCAGACTGTGCTTTCTCATCGCCCCAAGCCCCCCTTTCTTATCCATGGAGCAGGCAGACGATGAAAGAGGCGATCCGAGCTTCTCCGCCGATTGCACCCGCTTGAGAAGCGGTGAGCGAGGTGGTTCGGCACTCTTGGGTCTGGGCCTTGTGATGGGCGGAGATGAGTGAAGCTTGACAGGGAAGGTCTGGGTCATGTTGGAACTTCCAATTGTGTGCCCCGACAAAGACGGCGGCGAGGACTGAGTCGGGGACGGAGTGTGCGCCAAGGGGGACAGAGGAATGTTACCAGCAGATTTGCAGCGAGCTGAACGATACTGGCGGTGTGATTTAGGAGACAGGCCATGGAGAGAGCTGGGACGCATGTGCTGGGAAGCAGCAGGAGAATTTGGAGTACTGGAGGCTGGAGAGCTGCTCTGAGAGGAGGCACCTATGGTGAGCAAGCAAAAAGAAGCATTAAGAGGCGTTTAGTAACGATCCGTCGTTCAAGTTCGGAGCTGGTCGGAGTCTGAACACTGAACGTACAGATCATTTAAGGAACGCATCAAATTACACCTCAAGGGCCCCACCTATGTACGACGAGTCAGGGCTGGAGCGGTAGCTTTGGGTCGGGGACCGGGCAGAGAGACCGTGTGTGGGAGATCCTGGCAGACTCTCACTGGAGGACAGCGAGCGGTTCAGAGATGACAGACTGCGACTTGTGTGCAGCAGATTTGACTGCTTGGTAATCTGGCGGAACAGCGAGCTACGCTTCTTACTGTAAAAAAAAAATCATTTACAAGGCTGATTGGTTCACGTTTTCTTATGTTAGCATTTCATACATCAGGTAGTCAAACCTTATACAGTAACACACAAATGCTTCCTTGTCCTGCAAACCTACCACTAAAAAAATATGTAGTGCTCCCTCGCCACTTCGTGGTTCATCTTTCGCGGACTCGGTGCATCGCAGGTTTTCAAAAAATATTAATGGGAAAAATATATTGTGGATTTTTGCCGTTTCGCAGGTTTTTGCAGAACTTTTACATGCAAAAATTATACAATATTTTAAAGAAATAATTCACAAATAATAATTCTAACAATAAAGGAATGTTCTAAATGCTAAAATCCGATGATTTACAGTAAATAGCTGTTGTAGCTACACAATGTGTAGGATATTTTGGTGCTGTAAGCTCGGTACGGACGG
>JAUZSV010400780.1:0-11100 GCA_034780495.1 Parotocinclus cesarpintoi | reverse complement strand
GTAGCTCACTCGGTGCACCTGAAAGAGGAATACACCAGTGTCAAGATGTTGCTAGGTGCCTTGAAGTATGATGAGTACAGCTGGGAAGTTATCAGAGATTTCAAAATGATGTCATTCCAAGGTGGTTTTACAAAGTATCCTTGCTTTATTTGCCTTTGGGACAGGCGGGATACTGAAGCGCACTACCACAGGCAGGACTGGCCTCAGCAGACAGTGTTCTATGTGGGGAAGAATAACGTAAAGTGGAAGCCTTTGGTGGACCCACGCAAGGTGCTGATGCCACCACTACACATCAAGTTGGGGCTCATAAAACAATTTGTCAGGACTCTAGATAAGAAGTCGAGAACTTTCAATTACGTCCAAGATCTTTTCCCTAAGCTGTCTGAAGCAAAGAACAAAGCTCATGTCTTTGTCGGACCACAAATCAAGAAGATCATAGAGTGCAGTGAGTTTCCCAAAAAGCTGAATAGGAAAGAGAGAGCAGTTTCGTCGCAGTGGTTCACGGCTTCGTAGGCAATCATAAAGATGAAAACTATGCACAACTGGTTCAGACTGGTAAAGAACTATGCTGCAATGAGCTGCAGGATGTCACCCAAAATCCATATCCTTAATTCTCATCTTGATGAGTTCAAAGAGAACATGGGAGCTTATTCAGAGGAGGAAGACGAGCGCTTTCACCAGGACATTATGAGCTTTAAAGGTCGTTACCAAGGACAATATAACGAGAACATGATGGACCACTATATTTGGAAATTTATTCGTGAAACTGATTTGGAGTATAGTTGTAAATCTCGGAAAACCACACAATTCTGAACAGTTTTTGGTAATCTGTGTAAATTTGCAATGCATATAGTGTTCTTAGTCTGACTGTATGAATGAGAAGATGCTAAATCGACTGTTTCTATAGTGAAAATGCATAACTTTGATTGCCATGGTCACAGAAGCGAAGTTTTTGATGAATGTAAGCACTTTTGCATTTGTTTTAGACATAAGCAATTAGAATATAACACGAAAAGGCTATAATTGTGATATAAATCAATTAGAAAAGAAGCATTTGATTTTATTTTACTAAATGATATAAGAAATGGAAAGGAAAAGCATGTACGGTCACCCAAGACTGCCAAAGCATATGGCAGCAATGGAACATGGACAGGATCAGATTGTCCAGCAGTGCAGTTCTTGTGGGATCATCTGCCAGGGCGACTTCCTGTGGGAGGCATTGGGTGGTTTGCCAGACATCTTCCCAGTACATCTCAGGCATATTCATTGGGATTCAGATCTGGAGAACATGAAGGCCAGTCCACGAGTTTGATTCCCACATCCTGAAGCATGTTGTTGACGAGATGTCCATGGTGAGGCCTTGTATTACCGTCCATGAAAATAAAATTGCATAGGGTACCACTATAGGGTGCAGGACATCATCTTGGTATCGGACAGCAGTCAGCAATCCATTTCTGATGACGTGGAGATTGGTAAGACCAAAAATGCTGATGCATGATTCAACCACAAAACGAAGGAGTCCCTTTCTCACTTGAAACATTAATTCTCCTGTGTTCCTCATTCACACCAGAGCAGGACACGATGATTGTCAAGCTGCAAACTGAACTGTAAGTAATCAGAGAAGAAGACAGTTGACCACTCATCACGAGTCCACTGACGATGCTCATCAGCGTACCTTCTACAAGTTCTATGGTGTTCAGCATATAACAGAATGCATAACATTGGTCGCTGGGTATGCAGTCTAACACAATGGAGCTGATTTTGTGTTGTCTGGGAGCATATCCGTCATCCAGTGGCAGCAATAAACTGTCCCTGCAGCTCTGTTGCACTGATCCTTCTTGCCAACAAGGCCAATTAACGATCATGTCTTGCTGTTGAGGCAGATGGTCGACCATGCCCTAGTCTTCTGTGTACAGCTCCAGTCTCTTAAAAGCGATTCCACAGTCTGGTATTCACTTTTTGGAACGACATATGGGTCTCCAAGCTTCGCATTATGGCAAATCGTGTTGCAGAGGTATTGCAAAGACGTGCATTTTCAAGATCAAAGAATGTTAAGATACTCCAGCACTTACAGCCTTTTATATAGTGCATCTACACCAACTAAATAACATTTGTTTTGCATCTCATTTGCAACTTTCTATGACTTCAATTTTCTGATGTTCTTGCTTAATAAAATATATTAAATGGTTCTTTTTTTAAAAACCCTTCATATTAATGTTTAAATATCCCCTATATTTGTAAACAGTGTACCTTTGTGTTGTTTGCTTAATTATCTACTTAAAGTTGTTTTAGCTCAAATTAATGTATAAATTTACATTAAAAAAACCTTTCAAATACCTTTGTACCCAAGTAGTGGTGACCGTGAAAGTGTAAGTAGGTGTGAATAAGCTTTAATATGTCTGAAAATTGGTAGGGTGAATTCCAGTATGACAAAACAAGGAAGAAGTTTTATTACAAGCAATAATGGAAATAGCTCTCCAGCAAGATGGCAGGACCTGCTGCTGTAAGTGAAAACAGAAATTGTATGTTAGCCAGAAAGAAAATTGTAAAGCCAGGTTAGAGGGATATCTTTTTTTCCACAGTTTTAGAAAAACAAATGCATTTCATAAAGAATCTATTGAAGAATAGGACATACAGTGATTTGTTTCAGTAGGAGTACAGAAGAATTAACAATGGCTAACAAACTATACTATGGTAGTGATAAGGCAAGAGGTGGGTGACATGGTAACAATACATCACATCTGTAGTGAATCCAGCTTTAATTCACCTCCATACAATCTTTCTCCCCATGTTTTCCTGTCTTGGTTATCTCAGGAACTAGCATTTATTTGCAAGTGCCATAAAATGCCTTTAACCTAACACCCCCACACACCAGCACATCTACATACATAGCAGCAATTCTGGATCTGGTAAATTGCGACACAGACGCAGCTTATTGAGGTACTGATTAGGTGATCACTTGAACCAAAGCTTATTTAACTGAGGAAAGCTACAAGACACATGAAAGCTAAACTTTATTAGTGGTTAGACTAAAGTGTTTTTACTTGTTTTTTTTTTTTTTACTTTAAGATTATTACATAAGATAATACATAAGTATAATCTTATTCATAAATCCTGTGTATTGAGGTCTTATGTTTTATGTCTTAGGTAAATGTTTTAAATTCATATTCCTTGTTATTTTGACCCGCAGTCACTTAGAGCGAATAAATGTTTGTGTCCCTACTGCATTTGCCAAGTTTACAGGATTTTAAAAAAACTACTTAATCCCACTAAAACACATATAGTACCTACATAATAGTAAAATCAGTCTGGCAGTGATCTGGTTTCTAATCAGAGCTCTACAGCGATATCACACTGCAAGTTTTAACTACACTGCTCACAAACATTTGTGATTAAAAATAGGCCTTTGAAGGAAATCATCAGTACACCTAATGAAGAGTCACAGAAAGTTGTTTGATTCCGGAAGTGAGATGCAACACAATTACGGTGATTGAGTAACAAATAGCATATTCAATAATCAAATAAGCAAAAATAACATATTCATGGGGGTAAACAGTAGCATATCAAACTGGACGAGAGTGCCACACATTAAATGTTCAGTATGGGTGTATGGGTACCCAAGACAATACACCGACACTGATAGGACATGGACAGGATCAGACTGTCCAGCAGTTCTTGTGGGATCCTCCTTATGTTCATTTTGAAATATCCCTTATTTTTGTGAGCAGTGCAGTTGTTAAAAAAAGCATTACTTCATCAACTTGTCATTTCGTTCGTCACTAAAAGCACGTAACGTTATTTAAAGCCTCGAATATACGGAATACGACAGTCAAATACAAGTGTCATAATAATTACTGTGCATATGCTATATAAATAGCGATCCTTTATTAGAACGCATACATTTCTTGTTGTTTAACCTACACCAGCTCCTAACCGGGCTTCAGAAAGACTGATAAGTTATTTTATCCGGCATGAGCTAATATTAAGGACATGAGGCGCTTCTGTAACACAAAAGTACAGAACATATTCGTCTGTCAAATCTATATCAAGAGCTCATTAGCCGTGGACGTTAGCAAACGTTTGGAGTCGAACCTACCTTGTTGTCGCAGAGTCCTCGGTGTTGTTCGAAACTCACTCCTCTTTTTCGTGCCTCTTTACTTGATCTGAAGCATGACAGCACTATAGAGGTCTAAACCCACCACCTTTAGTGGATTTTTCATCGTAACTGGTTGAGGGAAGCCTGTATTGGGAATCACTGTCCACCCCCGCTTAGCTCCCAGCTCACCTAGCTTAGCTTAGTCTGCTAACATTAGACGATGCCGACGAACAGCTGTTTGTTTATCTCAGACTCGTCTAGTAAAAAACGAGCCAACTTCCCCGATTCAATGTACGGTTTCTTAGTCTTTACTCTGTCCTAACTCGCCACTTTTACGGAATTCCTGTAGCGAACAAGGAAGTATAGAAATGGCATCTGAGCTAGCGCTTCAGTAGCTTCTTGGATGAAGTCGCCTTGCTCCCGCCCACTTAACTGATTGACGTGAAACTTAAGCAATTAGAAAATGCGATCTGGGCTGCGACGTTTACGTGAACGTAAACAATAATTACCTGCAGTCACGACAATGCTGAACCTGAGAAGTAAAGCGAAATCCAGTGGCAGATCTAAACCATTTGCTCTGCTAGAGGAGCCAATTGTTTTCTGTCTAAATGTGCATTTTATTAGCCACTTTATTAGGTACACATTTTCCTACAATTATTGTCCATTTTATCAGTTGTACTTACCATATATATATATATATGGTAAGACAACTGTAGGTCTACAATTACATACTGTAGTTAGTTTGTTTCTCTACATTCTTTGGTAGTCCCCTTTACTCAGTCCTGACAAACCCCCAGCCACCCAGGACCTTTACCGGTCAGGTACTATTAAGAACAAATAAATTAGAGTAAATTATACTAACAAAGTATGTAAAGAAACAGATGGACTACCGTCTGTAATTGAAGAACAATTAAGACTGTTCGTTAAATTTCTATTGGATCATCAAAAATGCAGAAAATATTGTTAGTTTCGATGCAGGCATTAAGCAAATAAACAGTGGTGTATCTGTATTGGCAGAAATACGCCCTATTTAACTTTGCTCCCTGTAAACAGTGTGCTATAAAATGGCGTGTTTAGGGTTAGTTAGTAAATTAACATATATAGAACTATATATAATAATGAAACAATCTTTTGCATAGACTCTACAACAGGGACTGTAACCAGGAAATAATTCAGATATGAAATTAACTACAAGTTACAACTTCTGTTTTCAGTTGCAGTAGGAGTATGAGCGTCATATGATTTGATTGTTTAATAATGATTTAACTAAAATACAATTCTAAAAAAAAATTCTACACAATATTAAATGTAACTATAGTGGTTAAGAATTTATCATTAATTAAAACCACTGCCAAGATGCCTTCGTAAGAATGTAAAGCCATCAACCTGGATTGTAATAGTTTACAAACTACTTTAATAAATGTATTACTCACCAACCAACACAAGAGGCTGTTTAAGATTTACATGAAGCAAAAGAAGCCCAAATGTTATCCACGTTACACTAATTCAATGTGTTCAATTAAAGTGAGGCTTGCTTGTAATACAGACGGTGCACCTATACATATACCAGATAATACTGACAAATGAGTGTGCATAGGTACTGTAAATGTGCCTAAAGAATTAAAACAGTGTTTGTGTACTTCAGATACAGTGTACAAATAAATGAGGAAAAAACCCAAATCATTTAAAATAGCAACCACCCCCATCCCATCCCTTGTACACATTACCCCCTTGTGGTACAAAATATAAATTGCAATACAGAAATCATTGTCACACCAAGGAAGCCATCAGTTATGTCCCAGATTTATTGTTTTCATCAGATATCAAAGCCAGATATCACGAAGTACACAAGGGCTATTCGTTAATTCAATATGTAATAAATGTACAATTGGGTTGTCAAAAACAAAGAAAGTGTGCAGTGAATTTGTCAGAAAGGGGAAAAAAAGCAAATCTAGAACAACAGAAGACAAACTTCCAAAGAAATACATTTTTGAAAAGAATGAGTATATGGTACCTTATACAACCATACAAACAACCTGAAATGCTACTTAACCCACACTTAACCCAGTCCAACTACCGGTGAAAATCATTTTTTAATAACTAAACCATAACCTATACAGTGATTAATCATTTTCACCTGTAAATGTTTTTCTACACAATTACCAAGTCCCCAGTGTACACCAGATCGTTTCACCGATTCACAAGATTTTCTGCTTGACTGCAGCCACATAGGTAATTGATTTGCACATTAGTCTTTGTTTATGTCAGAGGGGATAATTGGGGGATATTTTCTTATGGGAGATTAAATTTTAAAGTATCCCCTACTTTTGGTGAGCAGTGCATTTAACTCATCACCAACGAGTTCAAGTTCTGGTTGTAACAATGTTCAGTTCATGGGTACCCATCTCCAAAACTGTAAAAGTTAAGCCAGCGAACAGAGTCACAAAAAGTAATTTAAATACTTAAAGTAATACTACACTGGAAACACAAATTGACTGAAAATTTGAGGTGTTCAAATATCTCACCAAAACATCCTACTGACAGTCAAACGGCGAAGTTGAAATGTTGCTTGGGAAAACAGAATTGTCAGAAAAATGCTTCTTACTTTTAACACAGGTCTACAAGAAATCATATGTTATGGACCCAGAGTAAATTTTATAATTTGACTGCTGGGGATACCCAGGCACAACTAAGCAGCTTAACACTGCCCCACTGGCTACAGTCCTGCCTTCTTCTCCAATAAAAGTATTTGTCTGTATTAATATAATTTGCAGTGTTGTGTGACATTATGTAATAAAACATAAAAAAAAATATATTAGCTTTATATTTCGCTAATAAACCAGCAGAATATTGTGATGCAATGCCTTACACAACTGTGACCACAGACTGTTTATAGAAGTCTTCATATTGATTCTGATTAACATGGTTTTGACTGTTCAATAATTAATACCTATACCTTAAATATGAACGTATTCAATTATTTCTGTATGTGCCAAAGTAAAGCGTCTTAAAATGTCTTCCATGTCTTTTTCAAGAATGTAACAGTTGGACACCAGAAAACGAGTGGCTGCATAAGAACAAAAACCTTTAGGTAATAATATACACAGTTAAGTAAGACCTGATCTGTTGGACACGCTGTAAAATAGAACATTGACTTAAGTAGAAAGTAATAAACTGATAGCCTGAATGTGCTTGAAATATGTTTCAAAAACAGTTTAATTATACATATCCAGTGCTGCCAAGTCTCACCATGGTCATCTTGAGCACCATCAGAATCATGAATTGTTTTAACAAATCTAAGTGTGTGTTAAGTAGGTTTCTGTTCACCCGATCGAAAAGCAGTGTAAAATTAATTGCACACCAATGCAATAAATTAAGAGGTTTACTTCTTAACATTGAAAATATCGCTTGTTGGATACAAAACCTCATTCCATTCACAGGGCTAAAAGACACGGAGCCAAACAATAACATCTTTAAATAAACAATCTGTATGTAGTTCTAAAAATAGAGCATGAACAACGATAACTGTGGCTGCCTTTAGTCCCTTGTCTGTGTCTGAGTGAGTAACCGAATTTAGTGATGGCTTAGGATGGTTGTTAGGAGCCGACACGGGTTGCGGTGGTTTTCTTGTCTGAAAAGAAACTCCTGAGCAGAACAACTTGGCTGATACTAACCACCAGCAGAATGAATGCCTCTCCGATAGACCAAAAGGCCACTCTGGTGTTCAGGTCTTCTGCTCTGCTGCGACCCTGAGCCTCTCTCAGCCGGAAATGAGTCTGATAGTCGATCACAGATTTCAGGGCTTCATGGATAGAAACGCATGCTGATTCCATCTGACACAAAGAAAAACTCAGCTTAGCTTCAACAGTGCAACTGGTAAACTAACTGCCGACTAGACAGTGCCATATATTTAAACAAATACAGTGACGCTTTAAAAGTTTGTGAATCTCTAGAATTAGCAGTTAATTTGAAGGTGAAATTAGTCAGGTATGTTCAGACAGAGGGGTGACAGGTGCGAAGGGGTACGGTGTTGTATTTCTAAAATTGGAATCTATCACAGTTCAATCTTATCAACACATTTGTTGAAGTCTATTGCAGTATAAACAAAAGGCATTACTGAGGAGAAAAATTCGGGAAAATGTAACAAACCCATCTTTAAATGGACTTCACTCATCCCCAGTTAGACAGATGTAGGAAGATTTAAATATTGATCAAGCAAGAAATAGCATTAAGAGTGTGGTGCGTAATAGTCAGCAAGGTCACACTAACATTGGCTAAATGTTGATGTTCATGAGTCCCCCAGCAATAGAACGCTAAACATCAATGGTGTACATGGTAAGGTTGCAAGGAGAAAGCCACTTCTGGCCAAAAATAACATAGGTGCCCACCTGCAGTTTGCCAAAGATAACAAACAAACAAGGAGACTACTGAAAAAAAGTACTTCTGAATGAATGAGGCCTAAATAAAACTTTGCGGTTTAAATGAGAAGTATTTAAATGTCTTTAAAATATACTGCATTCCAGAACGTTATACAATCTGTAAAACATGGTGGTTTATCAGGGTTTAGGCCTGCACTTGAGTCAAAATGCATTGTCATAATTCATGGCGCAAGGAATTCTGAATTATGCCAACAGATTGTAATGGAAAATGTTCAGCTATCGATTCATCTGAATCTGAACTGAATCATGAGAGAAAGTAGGTCATGCAGCAAGCCAGCAATTCTAAGCACAAGAGACATTCTACCAAAGAAGGAATAACTGTTTCAAAAAAAAAAATTTTTTTCCACAAAACAGTGTTTTGGAAAGTTAAAATCCTGATTTAACGCAAAATAAGTGTTGTGGTAGAAATGGACCTACCACAACAAGAAAGAATGGACCTCCTTAACCAATCTGACATTTTACTTATGGCCAGTTTAATAACCACAAAACTGTAAATACTTGGAATGTATCTAAATAAATTATATATCCAATTAATGCATTATTCAACAATGACAATTAATGTTTTCTACATCTAGCACTGCTATCTTGTGTAATTTTGAAATCATATTGGAGCCTGCCCTCTCAATCAATACGTCTTCCAAAAATGTCAACAAATGTGTATAAGAAAAACACCCATGCAAACATGTTTGATATTTGAGAACAGATGTCACCTTTTCATATTGGAGCTCTATTCTGGCAGAGATGGTATCTGGTTTTCACTCAGGTGCAACAACAGGAGTTCCATAAAACCTTCTTAAATAAACCATACTTTATCTAAGGGGAACATTTCCGTTATTACTACCTTAGTGGCTCTCCTGCACCCAGCTGTAGTAAGCGTAATAAATTGAGAGTCGAGCTTAACATTCTGCAAGTTTTCTGTAAAAGTCACCCACCACACTCTGCATACTCTGGGTGCATTTGCTACCTACGCAAGGTTTGTGCTTAGTATAGACGTCTGAGGTACACATGCCACAGCACCACACTATTTTCCACTGCTATATGAAAGATTTTTGGGTAGGACAGAAAACATCCCTTAAAAAATGGTGAATTCCAAGTTGTATTTAACTAAATGATTACACAAGTACATAAGCACTGAGGTACTACCTGTGCCCATAACTAATTATAACCTTGTGGGACCTTTGCAATACTTACTTGAGTTAGGGCAGTCACTCTGTTTTCATTGGGGAAGAGTGGAGGGTCATCCCCCACTTGAAAGTCAAAGTACACAGTCTTGTGGGTGAAGGTGGAAAATTCATTGCTGAAGCAGAACTTGTAGGTTCCGTTTCTGGCAGCTGTGAATGTAAAGCTGTCATACTGCTTCTTCATTTCTTTGTACAGGACTGTACCATCTGGATCCTCCAGACGACAGTCAACATCATAATGTCCACCAGTCACAACCTAAACGCAACAATAGAAACATTATAGAAATACTCTTTACACCAGAAAAAACATACAGACCCTTTTAAATAGTTTTAGATTTTTTTTATTGCTTGCTTGTTATCATTGACCTTATTGTGGTTTGAGACGACAGAGCAAGCATGTTTGCATTTCCAATAGTTAGCATGCCCTTTTTCAGAGCAACTTAAAGAAATGCTTTGTATTCTTCTCAGTTATAGAAGACATTAGTAGTCCAATAACACAATCTGACTAAAGTCCTGTTGGGATCTGATGTAGGTATAGATATAAATCCACTAGTAAGTAGTAGTAGTAGTAGTAGTAATAAGAATATATTACAATTATATTATATTATATTATAATAATAAAACAAAGAAGAAGTATTTATATAGCACCTTTCTAGTACTTAAGGACACTTTACAAGCCATAAGAAGGAATAATTCTAAATATAATTTTATGAATTGTATTTTAAGTGCAGTTTAAGACAGAGATGGGGATATCTCAACGGGTACTAAGTACAGAGAAGGATATACGTATTATATAACAGATATTATATAAGATTAGAACATTAAACACTTCCGGGTGGGGGTTAGGGGTAAGCGATACCACACACTTTCAGAATTGATTTAACCATAATTGCTTAAACATAAACAGTCATGATTTTAATAATATCATACATGCATATTATGCTGAATTGCTATACTTTCAATACATTACCCAAAATGCTTATCAAATACACATTCTTACTTACCAGTAAAACATTTACTAGAATAGAGAGGTGTAACGATACATTATCACATGATGCAAATATGTAATGTAGATTATGGAGGTGGATGTTATCACTTCTTTGAACAGCATCAAGATCAATATCTGTTTTTATGAAAAGCTAAATAATAAGATGGTGGATTGTTACTCATGCACTTGACTGTTCATGCATGCTTGTTAAATGACTGTATTTTAGAAATGTATGTTAAACGCTTTGTAAAAAAAATTTAAAATAAAAATAAAAAATAAAAAATCCAAAAAAGCAAGCATGCATGTTTGGTACTTAAGGAAGAACTCTCTCTGTGTGTGTGTGTGTGTGTGTGTGTGTGTGTGTGTGTGTGTGTGTGTGTGTGTGTGTGTGTGTGT